>JAGXCT010036025.1:0-71132 GCA_022495035.1 Philopotamus ludificatus | reverse complement strand
TTTAATAGAATATGATATGTTTATAATAATGCATTCAATTAAATATTATACTAAGATTCTCTATCAATTAAATATTTTTATTTCACTGTATTTTGAATGCAAAAAATATTATTTTAATATACCCCTAATTAATTGTTTTTTTTTTAAATTATTGTAAATTTATTTATGTGATATCAATTATGTTAATATTTTTTTTTTGATAATTAATATAACGGCAAACTGAAGTAAATTATCACAATACGCAAAATGCGAAGACTTACATGTTTTTTTTTAAATAATGTAAATGTTTTTTAAAGTAGATAATAAAAAATGTTAATTTTTTTAAATAAAAATTATATTAATTGATAAATTATTATTTCAAAGGAATAAACTGTTTAAAAAGTTGAAGATAGGCCCAGTTTTCTGTTTTTTTGCATGCTTTTTTTTCTCAAGCCGATGCGGCCATCTCTTTGATCTTTTATGTCACGGTAAACAATTTCACAATAATCCGATATGCAAAATAATTTTAAGAGGATCATAAAATCAATAGTATCCATAATGGAAAGTGAGCAATTTTTTTGCATAAGACGCTCCGAGCTCAAAGGATGCCGATCCATCGACGGTGCTTGAGTACAATGGCAGAGCAAGTAAGAGGGGTAAGTGTACCATAAATTTAACTTTTGTTTTGTGCAATTGCAAATTTCAAGGTATCCGATACAGATTCGGCCGCGTCTTTGGTGAGCAATGCAAGTTACACTGGTGATAATTAGTCTTTATGGTCATACCGCATTATTAACAATCCGCTAGGTGGCTAAACTGTCGGGCAAACATGGTTTTAACGAGTCGTATCAAATTCAATATCAGACGCTTTGAATACCTTTTTAACGTAATTTTCGTATGGTTGACGAAAAATTAATACGCCGATAAGTGTCGATGGAATGTTTGTTTCCTCATTGTGGCGTAAAAAAGGATGCTCGGAAAATTTCACACGATCGTGTTAAACAAAGTATAAAACTGTTACCTTTTTTGAACATTAATTCTTCTTATTTTTTCGATGTCTTATCAGTGCGACGGTTCCTCGGTCGGCTGCTGGTCGCCCTGTCGGGATATAACTATTTTTTCACTGTTTTTTTTTCTTTCAAAAAGAAAATTTGCACTGCACTGTTTTTGCGAAGCGGTTGCACAAACTTGCGTTAATTATTGTGGTTCTCGCGCGAAATGTGACAAAACAATAACGATCAATTTGCACATTTAACATTTATTTAGTGAGTTGTTTTTGCGTTGTTACCTGAACCGGCCACCGGCATGTACTGTGATTTCATTGGGAATGTTCAGTTCGTGTTTACGACGGGTAAATCGGAACGTAGTAAAACTGAGGAAAATGCTTGTTGAATATTGTGCGATTCGATTATGACTCTTATATCATTCACTCAAAAAAGCGTTTATACGCTAGCACTGTAGATGGACGTTGTTACCTTCTTGAATTGAAATTGATAGTTTGACCAATGGCCACTCCATACTGAGCTAAAAGCCGGTTTCCATAAAGTCGATATTTGCTTAGTGCGGTAATTTTTTTATTGGTCGCCATGCGTGTGGTAAGCTCCGCCCATATTATCTCCTATTGGTCCGATGATCGCGCATGCCTACATTAGTTGAATAAATAATTAGAAAAATATTGCACTCGACACAAAATGAATCAAATAATTAAGATATTATTAAACAGGTATATTTTAAATGTTACTTAGTTTTATTATTGAAATTATAACAAAATACTTATTTAGATTATTCTTCTCTGTATATTAATATTATTTATTTTATGAAATAGTATTGTTACCAGTGAAATATCTGGATATTTTCATATCATATCGGAATACTTAATCTTTGTTATCTACTCCTATTTGATGATTTTATTAAATACTATGACTGTCGGAAATATATTTATAAAACATCCTATTAAAATATTAATTAATATCTTCATTTATTTTTTTCTTCGGTTAATCTTTAAAGTTAATTAGGTAACGTATATATAAGTTGTTTATAAACATTTTTTTTTATAAAATATAAGCGTAATTGACAATAATTATCACTAATTGCTTAAATATTAGCACTGTAATGATAATCTTGAATTATTAATGTTGTTTTAAATTGAATAATTCTGATTTATGTAATTATTATCCTACGATATTTTGATTATTGATATATAAATATTTGTGTTTTATAATAAATTATCAAAACATTTATAATTAAGCCATTACATATTATTTTAATTGGATTTTACAATTATTTATAAATACAAATACGGATATATTATTGTTCATTAAATTCGTATATGATTTTATATATTAAGAATTATATTTTAATATATAAAATTGTCTTAATTATGATACGTTACACAAAAATAATATAATTTTGAATTATTATTATTTATTTGAGAGTAAAAAAATATGCGATACTAAATATAATTCTAGAACGTAGTTTAATATTCAAGTATATTTATTAATAGATCAGAAATAATACATTTTTTTAGAATATGAACTCATTTTTAATTAAAAAATCAATAGCCTCATATTTTTTATGGACATATTTTCCATGATTAAATTGTTTAATGTTTATTTAACATTTTCCTCTATTTATTTATGTCAATTTCAGTACATATTTGGTTAAAATGTATTGACCCAACACATATACAGTAAAATTTTCAAACTTGTCCCATGGTCCAAAGATGTATTTTTCAAATAACTATTATTAATATAACCTAGATAACAAAAAAATAAGAAAATCGTTATTTATTGACGGAAAATTTTCGCAGGAGCCGGAAAACGTTCAGTCAATATGCATTGTAGCGTAATATACTGATAACGTTATCGCCGTTATTTTTTTTTATATTATTATTATTTCTAGAAGCATGAATTATTCATCAGAGTTGGTGCTCAAGACAAGATGGTGTCCAGAGTCTGCGAAGGTGATGTGGTGGCCGCCAGCTTATGTTCCACAAGCGGCGAGGTGCTAATTGGTAACGGAAACAGTCAACAATGAAACATGGGACTGGACTTAAAAATATTTCAGTTAACTTCTTTACCTACCAACCAACTCACATTTGTAATACATATCAGATATAGCCTCTGCATCGAGTCATGGCTTCCTCTCAAGCACTGAAGATAAGGGCTAGATCATTAAACTTAGTATAACTGCAAGAAAATATATATAACATTCAATTATATTAATTCTTTATGTAATATATTATCGCTAAAGCATTAATTGCAACTTTTAAATATTTATAAAATATAAATAACATCAAAATATTATTTATAATTCCATAGAATGTTTTATAAATAAAATAAATTAAATTGTGGAATTAAAAAAAACATAAAATAAATGATCTGAAACTGTTTAGGAGGCCACGAATGACCAATCGGACTCTACCAGTTTCACCTCATCTGTCCGAGCAGTTTGCGTGTTGTTTGCCTTCGCGCTATTTGCATAGGTTGATTTTTTACTCGAATTCCTTCAATTCTGACTTCACGATCCGTCTTATTTATTTCGATGTGTATTGAAGCGAAGAGCAAATAAAAATTATTACACACCGTTCTTCTTTTTTTTGGTCAAATCGACGTGTGTGTGTATGTAAAATGCTGCGAGAAAGCAACGCTTTCACGGTGCTTTCATCGCCTTTCTCGGTACCGTATTGATAGTTTTGTAAAAAATGACCTCAATGCCAACATATAATTGTACGGACATATCAAATCTTAGATAACTGAAAAGCGAATCGTTTTTCCAACATGAAAACGATTAGAAATAAATTAAATAATAATATTTTTCAAAAGCTCATCGAAGCTTTATAGTATAAAATGTTATAAATAATTATAATTATTTTTTAAATATGCCAGGATATAATTTTCACCTAAAACTAGCTGAATATTTACTTAAGTACGAGGTACAATAAAAAAAGATATCTAAAATTTATCTTAGAGAAAAGGGAGGAGCCGCGGAGGTTTTTGTTTGGTGAATACGGAGGTTGAGGCATCACTGCTGTGTTGTTTATCGCCAAAAATTCATTGTATTTTTTTACACGAGTGAAAAATCGCTGTATCAAATATGGGTACTAATGCCCAGTGGCAGATTTACTCCTTAGGCGCATAAAGCGCGCAACTGAGGCCCCATTAATTCAGGGGGCCTCAAAGTTCTTAAGACGATTTTTTTTATTATTTAAATGTTTTTTTCATGTGATCCATGGATTCAGGAGCGTAGCTACCCTAAGGCAAAACCCACGTAGAGCGCTACAGGTCCAAAATTTTGCTCCCCCTGATTTTTTCTAAAAATAATAAATATTTGTAACATCGGGATCGCTAATATCGATCTTCGAGAAGCTAATAAAAAAAGACAAACAAGAACAGGCAATAAAAATTACAAAGATTAATTTTGTTTTTCTCTCTATCTTTTTACATGATGTGAAATTAATTATCTAAAACATTGCAAAATGAATAAAAAAACGCGCGAGAAAAATGCACATTACTGGGTGTAGGGTAAGTGAAAATATTTTTAGTCATTTTGTGGTTGAAAAAATTTAAATAATCTTTTTTTTATATTTATTGTTTAGCTATAGAAAATTCGTACAATTATGAAATATGTGTTCTCAAGTAAAAATAAGGATAAGGACTAATTAAAAGTCACTGTTGAGTAAGATACATCTAAAAAAGTTGAGTATGTATGTGGGTTCCACATAAACTGAGTAAAAAGCAGGAACAACAATATTTGAAAACAAAATTTGGTTCCAAAAATATTTTATTTTTAAATTGAATTGTAACGTGTGATGAGAAATGGCTCTTATTAGGCCCATCCTAACATACAGATCTAATGTTAGGCTTTGACAAAACAGATAAGCGACAACTCGATATCCTGGAGAAGAGGATTCTGAGACGAATATTTGGAGCCGTATTTGAAGATGGCGAATGGCGTATCCGAAGCAACGAGGAGCTGTACTGGCTATACAAGGATATACCGGTCACATCTGTCGTCAGAGTGGACATAATCTGGTGGGCCGGTCACGTGCCAAGGATGTAGGACAGCCAGCTGCCGAAAAGACTTATGGTTGACAAGCTTTCCTGTCCCCGGAGGAAAATAAGACCAAAGCTGAGGTAGTTGGACTGTGTGTAGAGAGATACTGCATCATTGAAACGTACCGGAAGATAGAGCGACGTAGAAGCAGACCAGATAAAATGGAGACAGGCATTGGATGAGGCCAGGACTCTTCAAAAGAGCTGTTGCGCCTATGATGATGATAAGAAATGAATTCAATAGAATAATTGCAAACATTTAACTCAGTGGTTGTACAAGAACAAGTCCAGTAACGAGTTTAAAGGGATGCTTATTGTGCTGAAGCATCAGACCCCCGAACATGGAGGCTTCAAAGAGGCCCCCAAGACCTTACTCATTATTCTATTTAGTTTTAGTTACAATTGTAGAACAAGGACTTGTAGTTGACGTTGAAGTGTTGACATAGGAAGCGGATTAAAAAACGAATGTCACCAACTCCACAGATTAAATGTAATAAAATGTCCAGACACAATATTGTAAATTTAATCTATAACAGAAATCTCATAGACATTTTTTGTAAATTTGTACTATTCTAAAAAGCTATTCATTCTTATAACAAGTAAAACTGAAAGAGTTTTCTCCAAAGAGATTATTAGAGATGAGTGACTGAATTGTTTGTCCATTCTCTCTACAGAAAATGACATAGGCAGATCAGTTTTTTACTATGAAGCAATTAGAGAATATGCCAGGTTCATATGTAAAGCCAGTTTTAAGCATTGTATATGTTTTTACTTACTTTTATAGTATTTTTTACATACATTATTTTTTTATAACTCCTCAATTATATGCTACTAGAATATAATTATCATCAGTCCTCAAAAAGTCACCATCCGCCACTAGCCAACCCACCAAAATACAGCATAATGCCTATCATAAGAAATGTATGGTTTGGCATATGTGCGATGCCTTATGATTTCATAAAACATGGTTCATCGAATACACAGAAGTACACTGCAACCAATGATTCAAAAACTTGCAGAAAAACAGCATAGATTGGTCTACCGATCGATTCTATTGCACGACAAACGGTAGACCACACACTGATAATAATGGGAAAACTACAGGAGTTGGAAATTCTCCATCATCCAAGATATTCACCAGATCTTGCCCCGACGGGCTATCACTTCTTACGAAATTTGAATAACTTTTTCACAGGAAAACCATTTCCGACAATGCTGAAAAATAGACCTTCCAAGATTTTTATTGACTCTCGATTACTATGATTATACACCACCGGACTGAGCAAACTACCGCTAAGATGATAAAAGTGTATTGATAATATAGGTACATAATTTGATGAATTAAACTATTCCATGTATTTATAAAAATATAATATTTTTTTTTATACAAATTTTATACTTTATGATGTAATATTAATATAATATAATATTTATTAGAATACATAGCTCTTATTATGTATGTATTAAATATGAGATATATGAAGAAGTCATTAGACGCCCGACTTCAACAAATAATGATTAATTGTAGGTACTTGCTAAAGCAGAACCTTGAGTATATCAATTCAAAAGCTTATACAAAAACTTAGTAAACCAGATACACTTAAACTGAACGATAAAAATAATCTATTAGGTTAAATATATACCAAATGACTGTATGTTGTGATCTGGATTTTCTTTTTCTTCAGATGCCTTGCCTATTTTCTGATGAAGGCGATCTATGTCCTTGGCTTTTCTCAATATAATTGCCTGTTTTTGGCGAGCTAGTTCAATTTTGGTGCTGCCAATCCGGTCCAGTTGCGAATATTGCAGAACTACGACAGTTTCTTTCATCCCATCCATAGTTTACCTTCTACTTTTCCTTCCATGGTGGTCTACGGAAGGCGATACTTTGGTCCACGAATGATGTGTCCAAAGTGCTCAATTTTACATGTTTCAACGGTGTCCAGAAGCTTCCGCTCCTTGTGAAGAAGTTTAAGGATGGCAGTATTCTTAACTGTCACAAGTAACTATTAATGCTAAAGGTTAGAAAGCAATAATAATGTTATATGGTAATAAAGAAAATGCACGAATTTTATGACGTTCTTAAAACAGTGGAATAACTGTATTAGATACTAAATATTATTAATTTTGAAACATTATGCTAAAGTTTTCCTTCGTTTTAACGATCCGTCTCACAAATATAATTCTCTAGCACACTTCTATTTCGGTCATCATATTAAACGTTATCATGGCCTGTTGATAAAAAAAATCAGTTTCGATAATGTGAGTTAACCGCAAATGAGTTGTCTCATTTTGTCCATTTTAACAATTTAAATATATTTTTCCACGCCGATATGATGCTGTAAAAATAATAGATATTTTAGAAATCATTGAAGTTTTTCCCATTGCGTCATACAATGCGAAAAGTCAACATGTTCGAGGCGGATTTTGGCTCCGCGGTCCCGATCATCATCGCATAATGAGGCCCCAGCAATATTGTCTATTTAAAATTTATTACTTCTTATGTAAATTATGGTTTTATTTGCCGAAAAAAAATAAACATTGGTTACATATGTAATTAGACACAATTTTTTTCATAATGTGGACGTGTGTGTACCCGTGATCATCGATTTTTTTTCCCGTTAGTTGTTTGGATAGCTTTTCTGCGCGTCTCGGTGCGCTCAATTAATTTTGAAAATATTTTTCTATTCCATTAGAAGCATAGTTTCCTTATTTTTTTTCTACTAATATTGTACAACATTTAAATTTTTATGATTGCCCCAATAAGCGTCGGCATCCACTGAATTTTTATCTTGATGGATACCATTATTTCTGATTTTTTTTAAATAAAAAAAAAATAAGAGGGTTGCTAATAGATAGTATAGTTTTACGACAGGTGAGCATTTCATTCATAAATTGAGGGTTTCTAAGAATTTCCATTGTGCATCAGGTAAGCAAAGGTACGATTTACATTTAATATGGCGCTACGTTTCAAAGATTAAATTTGTGCATTATTGTGAGATGGAGTATATTACTCCATTGAACAAATACAGAAAATAAAATAAAGATACATCACGTATTCGTGATTTTTATGTGATATTATATTTTATTACTATTTTCTATTATGCCGTAAATATGTTACCGACCTCTGCGACCGATGGTCCCCTCAGAAATAAACAATTTGGTTAGGTCTTAATTAATTTTGGCCCCTAATAAAGTTTATTGGCCCATACACCCTGATGTGTGTGACGTGTAGCCTCGACCAAGCCAAACAGTAGCTCGACCAAACTGTGAATTGCTTTATTTCTACACTTATAAAGACTTTATAAACAACCAGATGCCGCGGGGAAACTCATATGTACATATTTATTGTGTTAAATGTATAAATTACTAACGAAATCATTATGTATATGTAAAAAACTAACTTTTTTTTTGTAAATATCGCATATTGAAGTTTAAAATGTGACATTTTTAATATTTGGTAATGTCAAGTTCCAAAATTTACCATTATTAAAAAATGTAATCGACATACCATCATAAATTATTTATGTATTTGTCCTTGCATTATTTCAAAAATATGTTCAGTGAGCGACGAGCTGCAAATAAATATATTTTCTAGCTAAAAATTATTTGAAAAAAAAAAAATTACAAAACATAAAAAGTCATATTTTCTTACTTGGAATTGTTTTTAGCTAAAATGTTCAATGTTACGTTTCATTTCATTTTATTTAAAGAGGAACCAAAAGGCATAAAAAAAATCATTAACCCTTTCAGTGCGGGGCGCATCGCGTACATGCGCAAACAAATCGTGTCCAGGGTGCGGGCGCATCGCGTAGATGCGCGAAAATTTTAAAAAATTAAACTTGTCGTTGCATGTAAACTAGACCGAGTTAAGTGATGGTGTTTGTTTTAAAAATCAGCTAATAAGCACAG
The DNA here is from genome assembly GCA_022495035.1 of Philopotamus ludificatus. NCBI lineage: Eukaryota > Metazoa > Arthropoda > Insecta > Trichoptera > Philopotamidae > Philopotamus > Philopotamus ludificatus. The sequence goes on along the minus strand of JAGXCT010036025.1, from coordinate 62,187 downwards.
CTAACCAAAAAAAAAAAAAAATTTACCAAAAAGTTATATAAAGCATATAAAATATAAATATGAACCGTAGCCATTCAAATCGCGCTTGGTGTTCTTTCATTTAAACTCTGCAACTCGCGGCAGTATCGGTGACATACTCGGCCGTCTGGCCGGTAGATCGCCAAGGAAATTTCACGTACATTATTTAAAAAATATAATTAAATGCTATAATTATAGTTGTAAATTTGTTTATTAATTCTAGGTCCATTTTTTTCAATTTAACATCTTCAGGGTCAAACATACACTTCGGGCGGGGCCGATTTGTCGAAATTTTATGAATTGTTATGATTGTTTTTATTAATCAACATATTGAGATGAAAACTTTAACATTTATTGGATAGTAAATGCAAAAAATATATTTATATCTTATAGAATCACTCAAACTTTTTTAGAAAACGGGTCATTGAATTGAATTTTTTTATAAATCATGGTTTAAAACATGCACTTTGAATGTTGAATGTTGAACATCGAATCAGGTCTACCGCGTATCACAGTAGACATTTATTTGCGCTGATTTAAATTATGGTTACAAGTAAATTAGACCAATTTGTTTTTTAAATTATCTACAAACACAGCTATAATCAACCAATCACAAGAAAGAAAAAAAACTATACAAAAATATATGGAACAACCTCGAAAATCTGAAGAGAATCTCGTGTGGCCGACAGTGCGTAGTGTTTGCTCACGCTACTAGGCTGCCAAAATATTGTACGTACATTATTTGAATTTCCAGTTAAAATTCTATATAATTATATTTAGCTTTGGAGCTATTAATTTAGGTCCGTTTCCAAATTATAATGCTACTACACGACGACAATAAAGACTCCTTCATAATTTGACCTGGCATCTGATTTGATATTCGTGGAGGAAGAATAATACGAACGTTCCGATTTTGCAGTATCTATAGAGACCCGATATCCCATATGTACTGACGAAACAATTACCGAAAATCTATTACATTGAGATCTGGTCCTTTATTCTGTCATACCATGAGTTGATAGCTCATCATCAATCGATAAAACCGATATGATGCTGCTATCCAGTCTAAATTGTCTTAGAAAAGTGTGAAATGGTATAAGAAAATTGTGACATTTCACATTTTGATTTATATTTTTTAAAACGCACATACGATGTACAGAATATAACCAAAAAAAAAATATCGCTTCTTCAGAATTTCAACTAAATGTAATAGCGAATCTTAAAAAAAAATATAAATTGTCTCCGAAAGATATAAATACTCAAACGTTCTGTCAGGGTTCTTTTGCTCGCGTACAATATCAACCGAATATCAAACATATGTTGTTAGCCAATCACAGGTAAATCTTTCAAAATCATATAGGACAAATACTCAGCGTCATGTTCTATTCCACCAAATCTCAAAAAAAAGAGGGTAATGCCACGCCATATTTTGCCCATCGAGCAATGTGACATTGTGTGTAGCACCACGCTTTAAATTTACTGCCACACCAGGTACAAAGTTTTAGATTATGTTTATGTTGTACAAATATACTTTGTTGATCTCTTTTTTTTATATATATAATTTTATAAATGACTGATTTGAATAATACCATTCCATAGTTCTAATTTGCTTAGTCCAATGTATATTGTTTATTATTTTATTCATAACATATTTTTACTATTGTGTATTTTTTAATAATTAGTATGTACTTTTATATGTATACTCTGTACTTTTTTAATAATACATGTTTATTATTTATATTTATTTTATAAATACACGCATCCTGTAAAATATTAGTAAGAATGCTTCTGCTTTCTTGCAAGCACAATATATGATTGATGACATTCAATGGTGTTGTCATCTCAGATTGATAATATGTTCTTTTTCTATATACAAATCATTTACATGTTAACTTCATACCTTTGGCAATAAAATGTATATTTACGAGTTTCGTATGACAGCTACTTTGTCTTAAACAGAATTGTATCAATAATATAAAAAATGCATACATATGCGCACTAATAGTGAACATCGCCGGTCGGCCGGTTGATATTTTTGACCAATTCGATATATTCGAGTAAAAAAAATAGTCGCACGTCTCAGAATGGTTCGGCACCCCACTTGAGTGCGACGTAGTGAACATATGGGGGAACGGGACGCGAGGGGGGCGACGCGGTCGGTCGGTCGACGCGGATCTCATTGATTTTTTGTTCGATTTACGAAAATAAAGCGAATCGAGTTTATTTTTTTAGTTGAGATGGAAGAACATATCCTAATCAACATGTTTGCATAAATCTCTTATAGGAAAATGGTCTAATATAGCGGTAAACGGTGAATACAAATTTACCTCGCCAAAAAAATAATTTGGTTCAAAACGGCGCCGCACTCAGATGCAGAATCGTTGTTAGACCCGCCGCATTGAAAGGGTTAACTGAAGGCGTTCCTCATGTGGCCTGCAGACCCGAGCTTGCCAAGGCCTGTTGTAAAAATAATTTATACAATAGAACTTTTAGGTCTTTTGCTCTAATCGCTGTATAAGGTCAGTCAGTAAATGTCTTCAGTACAAATATCAATCACCCTTGTACAACAATATCCGAGTACTGAATCTTTAATTATTTATTTTTCAAGGGATATTCAAATAATCATTCAAAGAAAATAGTAATACGAATTTTAAATAAATTGTGTTAATTTATTCTCCAGTATTTTCATCATCACAATATGTTGTTTTTGTCAATAATATATATTAAAATTATTTTGGAGTAGATTTTTAATAACTTTTATTTACTTATTATTAGCCCTAGCCTAACCGCTAACCTAGATGGGCTTTTTTCGAATAACTCTTTTAATATAAATCGTGCATATCACAAACTTTTTGTATTTGTCTAAAAGAGTCTAAAAAACAAATGTTATAAATAATCATTGGCCTTTATTGTCCGTAATTACCAAAAAAAATAATAAAGTGCGAGTGAAACGTACTGGTTGACACGTGCCGCGAGAATTTGGCGATTGTCGGCGGCGGGACATCGCCGGGTGTGCGTGTCATTTACGCTAGTATTATATTTATTAGTAGAAAAATCCAAAATATCGACAAAATTTTACGTACGTATTTTTATTCTTAAGTCCAGATATTGATGATCAATATTTTGCTTTGAAATGCTTGGGGTCTGTTTCTATTGTAAATAGACACTTCGGACGATGCGGTTGGTTTAGAGCCGCCGTGACGGATTGGTTAATGATTTTATTCTATATATATATTTTTTGGTTTTAGATAATTTGCGAATTTATGAATAGTACAAAATAACAAAGTTCGCTAAAAATAATATGACAAATTTTCGTTATTCGTTAAATACATATTCACAAATTTGCTTCCATTCATAATTTTCTCCGGTAGATGTCTCATACACTTGTTTTGGGTTTGTTTTTTAATCTTCTAAACATACTTCGCATCGACCATATGGCCAGATTGTGCGGCGCACACAGGCGCCGGAAGATTAGGTGCAACGAGAGGCGCCAATAGGGAAAAAAATGAGAAATATTGAATATTAATCAATTCAACTTTCTTAAAATCGACATAAAATCCATTAAATTGTTTTATTTTTATTTTAGAGGTGGTATAAAATTAAAATTAAAGTTAAAGTTCTGCAAACTGACGCTGGACACTATCGGCGCGCGCGCCACTGCTTTGATGCATTTCTCGAATGCAATTTCCAGAAAAGCGTTTAGCTTCTTCAGCGAGTATGTCTTTACCTCTTCAATTTTGACAAAACATTGTCAAAAAGAGAATTTTTAAGAAAATCGTAGTATCCAATATGGCGACCAAATTCAAGATACGCCGAGGACCAGCGTCTAAACGCAACAGTAAAGCTGAAATTTTGTCTTATACAGCCCGTGATTTTTTCTTTTATCAAACCTTAGGTATCAGGATAATTTTATTTTTGTCTGAGATCTTTTTTTTCTTACGTGGTTTTCTTGATTCGCCGACTTTTGCCGGGAGATAATAGTGATTATTATCTTATTCAGAGTGGTTTAAGATTTTTAAAAATGTGAATAGGAATTATTTACGATTCCTTTGATGATAATTAAAGAAACGTTTTTGATATCTTCTCGACTACCTGCCTAATAAAATTGATAACAAATTAAGGAACGCTTTTAGAAATTAGCTTTTACCAAGAAAATATTTTTTTCTTTTTCGCCGTCTAAACCCAGAGTGGGTAAGGATGATTCTCACAATTTTTCTAAATACAATAAAAACTTTTTAACACTTAGGAATTATTACTACAAACCGTATATAATCGGAACTTAATTTAAAATATTTTTAAAACTGGCGTAACCCACAATGGAGGATCAATGCTCCATGGTGACCTCACACCATCGTTTATTTTTGCAAAGGATATTTAACGGCTTTCGCTCTTTTTAAATTCAATTGAGCTATGTTCGTCCGCTGCATAAAAACCAAGATCGTTACCTTATATGAGCAATCAAAGCGCATCGTCAATAGAACATTAAATTTAAAATGTATAAGAAAATTGAATTCATTGCGAGCATGAACATTGTTTTATAATCCTTTTTTTACGTCATATTCCTCGGCAAAGGATATAAAATTTTATCTGCGCATACGTACATGTATTATACGGATATACGAACATTGATTATTAAAGTATGCGAGGAGTCCATACTGATTATAGCAATGCATTATCATGTAAAATAAATTTCATAATGATTTTTTTATTAGATTTTTAATTAGGGAATCATGAAAATATATTTTGTAAGAATAAAATAATCTTAATATTAATATAAACACGGTGATTGTTTACATTTTTATGGCATTCATCTTTCGTTGATCGATCGTTTTCCTCGATAAATCGTCACGAAATTATGCTGTCGTGATACATTTTACCCTCACTGATCGGCTTTTTGAACAAATTTTCATGAAAATTCTATAACTCTATTCCTGGAAATAATATAAATAGAATTTATGAAGAGAAAAATGATCAAAATCATGACAATTCCTGTTAGATTAAAACTTTTCCAGTGTTTAAAAGTATTTTTATTCAAAACCATTACAAATTTGTAAAAATATATAAATATTTCTGAGAAGTTAATTAAAAACATCTATAATATTGTATTTTATTTGTTTAAATCATTTTTTACTAATTAAAAATTAAAAAACTTGTTTTTTTAGTTTTGGCACACTGTCTGGGAATACTGACACGTGTTCATTCAAATATGACCCAGATTTATGGAATGAAATTGTGGTTCTTTGATATTATTATATGTTTTATTATGATAACAATTATAAATTATGCATATAATAGGAAATATTTGCTTTCATTTTCAGAAATCAGAACCACAAATAACGCAATCCCTATACTTTTTTTGTTTATCAATCGCTATCAGATATAGACGTGATTTAATCGCTGCTCTCGAACCACTGAATGTCTATCTCTTTTTTTTATTAATCTTTCCCTGTGACTTCCAACCAGTTGAATAACTAGTCTATCTACAAATTGCACATGAATCAGTGGGTTTTCATTCCTTTTTAGCTTATTTTTTTATAGGTTTTAATAATCAATAGGTTCCAAACAATGGGTTAGAATATTTGGCTCTACTATTCTATCACCGATAGTAAAATTAATTATTTTTTGTGAAAAATTATTAGGGTAGTTCTCGATGACGTGGAATTAATGAATATTAAATTCTCTTCATCGTCTGTCTCATCGTTAGAGTATATACATCTCTTTCGTTTCTGAGGGATGATTTCACTTCCACTATCTGTTTCATTGCCGAGTGAATTGTCTTAGCCAATGTCTATATCATCACTATTTCCATCATTTTTTTATGGCAGTTTTTCACAATTTTGAATGAATGTGTAATAATAATTCATTAACTTTCACAATCATCACTATTATAATTAAGATTATCAAACGTAGAAGGGCCATCATCACTAATATCAAAATAATCATTGAATTTGAAAACAAACGTTTCATTATTTTTATTATTTAATTATAAACAATATTTCACTGATTTTACTGTTTCACTATTATTGACAATTAATTATGTATGTAATGGAATTAAAAAAATAATAGTTCCACAATACAAAATACAGGGTCACAGTATCCTATATGAGTTTCCTATATAAAGAAACCGACTGACTGCTACAAAAATATTGGCATACGAAAAATATTGATAAATGGAAACATATTTCTGAGAACTAATTACGCGTAACTATAAATTTAAATAAAAAAAATGTTGGGTTTCTTCACATTTTGAAATCCTTCTCAATACTTAGAACCAATAATATTAAAGTAAAATTTAGCTACACCCCATTGCAATCGGCGCATAAACTTATTCCGTCTTTGGGCCATAACTGCTGGCCCTCAGAGCTGCCTACCAAACTCACTTGAGCCAACAGCTATGGCCTTCAGAGTGGAAAGGGGTAATCCTTTTATTTTAAAGGCTTCTAGGATTAATGCATCATGCAAAACAAGATTAGGGATTATTCGATAATATTAAATATGTGGACTATGCAAAAAAATCAGAGAAACGCGGGTCAATTTCTGTAAAATGATAGATCGAGGCTCCAAAAATATCGAGCATTTTTTTTTATTGTTTTTGATTCTAATAAAAAAAAATCTACATCGCATTGGAATTACTAATAATAATACTAATAATGTACAGTAATATGGCTGTGCTAATTGATAGATATATCGGGCAATAAAATTTCGGAAATAAAGCGAACGCGCTACTTCAGTTACGCTAATGCGTGTATATGGCTTTGGAATACGTAAAAAAATTATGGGATGTGTGAAATATTTAAATTCTTTGTATGATGATATGTAAATGTTTTTCGCGAATTTTTATTAACGAAGAATAAAGAAAAAATTATATCATATTTGGAATATTTCATATTAAATTTTCATTTAGTGACATCTGTTGTATATTTTTTTAAATACTTTGAGATTTTCATTAAAAGCAATTTTTTAGATCGTTTATAAACAATATATTAAAAAAGTAATTTAAACAATTATATTTATTTTTAGGATTTTTTACGATACCGGAACTCTTAACGCGATTAAAGTTGTCGAAACGCCGTTCCACTGCGTTACATCACAAAATGCCCTGTTTATTAAATATCATTGCTATGCAATTCATTCTTATATCTTTTTATCGATGATATAACTAATAAATACAAAACTCAATAGAATAACTGGAAAGAATATTTTAAGCTCTGTGACTGAAAAAAAACAAATAGTTAATCACGATCTATGCCTACATAAGAATTTCCTATAAAAAAATCCAATAAATTGCTTTTATTTCCATGAAACATTTAACCCATTTATTTACATAATCCATACACAATTGATCAAATTGTTGAATTTTATTATTACGGGTTTTTTAAAGATAAAGCTACTCATTTATTATTTACAGTCAACCCTCCTATAGCGCTCGCTGCTATAGAGCGGTGTGTGCAACAAACCATCTAATATCTAATCTAATGGTGAACAAACTGAAAATTAGACAAATAATTTAATATATGGAAAAATGTTTGACGTATTGGTTTCGTTCAATTTACAAAATATAGTGCATTTGTATGGGTGCATAGTCTTCTATAGAGTGGGTTTATATAGCGTATTCGTTATTTCAACGTTAGTAGGGTTGTCTGTATATGTTAAAGCCCTTATTTTTTTCTTTGATTCGCATAAGATTTAATTCTTGTAAATATATGTAAGTTCTAAGTTTTGATTTTTTGGATAAAAACGTTTTTAACAGTCTTAAGCGATTTGCTAATAATTACATGATGAATAAATTCTTCATCCTGACATATTTAAAAAAAAAATGGATTATTCTAAGAATAAAAATAGTTATTTATGAGATGCTTCATAATTTGATGCATATTTTGGATTTTTTTATCTAATCAATATAACGCGCAAACTGAGGACATGCCGCCGATTAGCAGCCACCGTCAAAATCTCGCGGCACGTGTCACTAATGCGTTTCACGCGAAAATGGCACATCGTTCCGGTTGCTAGCAAGAATAAATATCATGGTAACAGAAGCGAATATTGTTGTTTTTTTTTTTTTTGCAATTGCGGACAATAAAGGATAAAGGTTATTTATAATATTTTTTCTTTAGATTTTTTTTAGACAAATACAAAAAGTTTGCGACATGTAGCATTTATATTAAAAGAATTATTCGAGAAAACTTGGGATCTCAAATAGACTCCATCGGCACGATTAGGTTAATTAAAAATTAAAACTGAACGCAGGCTGAAAATCAATATGGCTCAAAATAATTAAAAAATACATATTCGATGGATGATGTCACAAATTATTGAGATATCATTATTTTGATGCGCAATTTATATAAATATGAATTTTTGGGATATTTTCTGAAACCAATCTAGCCCATTTGAATGTGTCTGCAAATCAGTTGATATCCAAGATCCATTATTTGTGACATTAAAGTGCTCGGGATGAAAATGTACAGTTAATTCGCGGTAATAAATCGTCGAAAAGAAAACAAATATATTTAAAAGTTAAATCCGAATTTATTACCGCAAATTATCAACTCATGCACTAACACTTCAACTTCTGCTGAAATCAAAACAATTCAATGGAATCCATTAAATAATCTTCACGTACAAATAAAATAAAAAATCGATATAGAAATGACTAATTTATTGTGAGTAAACAAATAGCATAAAAAAACGAATATGAATTCTACTTGGAACGAGTGAAACTGACACCATGGTGACAACCGAAGAGCGCACTTGCAAAAACAACTGGTTTCATCCGCGATTTCAATTACGCGGGGAACGGGTGATGTGCGAATTTATGACTGATATAATCGAAACCTCAATCGTTCTCGCCGAGCATCGGACCTTTTATTTGGTACACGAGGCCAGTCTCCCTTTTATCTTTTAGATACGAAATAAGACGTAAGTTAAAAGCATGCTCGCTGTAGGTCGCCAGCGTTTATTTGTACATTTGTCGGCGTTTATTGCACCGGTCAATATAAGTCCTGAGGAGGACCAGCCCTGGACCTTCGGAGTGTCTGCGGCAAAAAGGTGTCGGCTCAGGTACTCTGACAAAAACTCTTTACAGAAACGGAGCCGCGCTCGGCGTACCGGTTTATGATGATAGTTATATGGGCGCAGTAAAAGTTTACGTCTGTGCCGCTTATAAATTTGGTCAGCGGTATTTATGGAATTCAAATGTTCAAAGTTAGAGGGGCGGGGTGGAGGATGAGGGGAGATCGGAAGGCGGACGAGGGGTCTGATGCCACAGACACCCATGGGCCATGTCCACTGAATGCGCCAATAAAGTCATCAAGCTCCCGATTCCATTATGTCGACAGTGGATCAGCCGAAAGCGGCAACTGGACACCAGGGACGAATCGGAAAAATATATTCAAATACTATTTTTTACATAAAATAGCTCTAAACATATTAGAAAAATATTCTACAACTATTACTATCAACATTATCTGTTAGAGAAATGCTCACTGAATAAATGAAGCCTGTATGTTGTTGTATGTACAAATCGTATCAACTGGAAAAAAAAGGTATTTATAGTCCTATTCTCACTGATCGATTTTAGAAAGATTGCTAATTTGTAAATCAATGCATGTCTGGATATTGTAGAAGCTCTAAAAATCATATCAAAACATCCTCCTTTCAGTTCTCAACTAATGGACTCTCGTTGTAAATGTTTGGCAAATCCTGACAAAATAATTTTGCTAAATCCTGACTAAGATTGAAAAAAGGAGATAATTTTAAATACTGCGAAAGAAGTGGTAATAAAAAATCTTAGATGACCAATAACACGTGGAAGTTAATCGAAAACAGAAAACCAATAAACTACGAGGAATAAAGTCACATGAAGAACGTGAAATATATAGAAAATTCAACAAAGATGTACAAAAAAGCTGCCGGCGGATTTAAAATATATGTTCAGCAAAATAAACCAGATTTTTCCGCGGCTCCCTTAATACATCAAATTTTTGACCTTCTTGAGAAAAGCGAGCGCAAAAAGATGGCGTAAAAATTTCGAGAATTGAGAATTCCAACAAATTTGCCGAATTGTTTAATTGAATATTTCGCGGCGTCCTTATGGCGATACCGCGGCTCACACTTTGGGAAACCCTGGTCTAGAGAATAAGAAAGAGAATGGCATGAAAACGTAAAACAATATGGAATGTACGAAAAAGATTATTGCAAGAATTTACAAAGAGATAAAACTAACTAACACATCATTTAAATAATTGAGCATTATAATGAGAACAAGATATTATGGAAAGCGAGATTGACCTAGCTGTGCCGATGGGGTATATTGTGAACCCCAAGTTTTTGATTTTTTTTCAAATAATATAAATCCACAAACTTTTTGTATTTGTTTAAAAAGTCTTAATAATGAATAATATAAATATTCATTGTAATTTATTGTCTGCAATTGCGACAAAAATATTCGCGCAATGTTTTTTCTCGTTCGCATCCGGTTCGATGTGCCGTATGCGGGTGAAACTAACTTAGTTTGCGGTGAGACAACGCCAAGAGTATTGTCATTTATGTGTCCTATTGATTTGTTAAAAAATCCAAAGTATCAACTAAATTATAAAGCATATCATAAATAACCATTTTGATTCTTAGAATAATCCATTTAAAAAAAATGTCAAGATATTAATGGAGAATTCATCAAAAACTTCACTTGAATTGCTTGAGGTCTCTGATAGACCCCTCTCGGATAACTCTGTTGATTTCGAGCCGCCGTTACGGATCGGTTAAATGCGATGAAGAAATTGAAAAATAGATTTTAGATTAGAGTCAATTTTCATTCCAATACATAAAAAAGGAAGTACGAAGATGCCTTTATGATTAATTTTTAATTTAATTAACCACCGTGGCGAAAATTGACATGCGTCGTATTTGGACATGCCTTGTCTAAAAGATCTTTTAATGAAAGTGTATCGACGGGGAAAACCAGAAAAATTGATTTGCTTCTTCTTGTTGCTGTAAATCTTTACATCCATCAGAGTTCACCACATTACAAAGGGATAATTGCGTTAATAATGTGTTTTAAAATGAGATGAGTTTACGAATTGTTGTACACACCCATGTCGAAACTTGACATTAGAAGCCATATTGGATACTTACTTTACTGCTGAGTATAGAAAAGGTTTACCATCTCTTGGTGCATCTGACGATTTTTTATTTTTTACTAGAAAGAATGGAACATGTGGGAAAACATGGCCAAAAATAAATAGTTCTAATGTTGCGGCCTCTGTATTCGGCAGACACGGCATTCTGCAACTCCTTACTATGTCCGAAGAAGAAAAACGACGAAAATTGGATTGGTTTTAACATTTCTTTTGACAATTTAACCAAAGTGAGTATGAAAGTTTAGGGCCATAATGTCCTCGAAAACATTTTTAACCAAGAAAATGACAAAGTTCCCTCATGCTACCGTTAAGAACACTCTCTTAATTAAATTCTTATACTTATGTGTTCAACGACAGAAACGTATCTCAATCATTTGGAGGATAATTTAATTCAGAGATTATTTTAAATATTAATCTAAACGTGTGTATATTAAGATTTAATATAATATTGAATATAAATATTGTGTTAATTATTTCCCGATTCGTCACCGAAATGACATAAAACAATATTGGCCAGTAAATTCTGATCCTCACACAATACAGATGTACCACTGTATCAATAAAAGCATAAAATATTACAATTAAGTATGGAAAAAATAAACATTAAAAAAAGTAGTGTTTGATTGAAGAGCCGTGTGGCTTTTAAGAAGAGGTTTACAATTTTCGGATGCCTTAAGAATTAATTAGATAAATTATATAAATACATATCAAATAAAACATATAATTTAAATTATTTTAAGATCCAACTTGATGTAGATCGCATTTGATGAATAATTTTAGAACGAAACATCATCCATCTTCATTAAAGTACATGACTAATAAAAGTGAATTTAATTATAAAATTAAAATTTATAACCGCAGTATGCTTATAATTTATAATTACGCTAATAATATATTGCAAAAGAAATTAGCTAATTTAACAGCAAAAGTTAATTAATCACATTTATTATCAAAAAATAATTAAAAATATTTATTAAAATAATCAAAAGCAATACAAAAAAAACACTTTATTTAAACAAAAATTGTAAATTAAATTAGATAATTAATTCAATAATACTTCATGGCACGTGATACGCACACGTTTTCATATATGATTCACCAGGTCAACCGTGTGACGTGATCGGTTTTCCGTTTCGACGTTTTGATAAAACCAAGGAATTGCAATTCCGATACGGCTCTCGTAAAACGCGCTCTGTGCAATTTACAAATTAAGGAAAAAATTATGATTACCATATTTTATATATTAGAAATTTTATCAAAGGATACTGTATCTCAGGAGGGATATCTCGGCGTTCTTCCTCGTCGTTGTCATCATCGTCCACTGGATCGACTATCGTCACAAACGCTTGTAACCAATCATATAAATTAATCAATTTTCCGCATTCTAAATGCAGTTTGTATGCTAACGATAGATCGGGCAGAGCTGCAAGAATTGATTCGTCCGATGGTAACAGACAACAATCGCACTGAAATTAAAAATCAATGATTACCCACAAAAAAAATAAATAAAATCACAATGAAAATACCTGTAAATACGTGACGGGATTGTTTAACGCGACGTGAATCGAGGCTCTCGGCGTGCCTGCAATATTTTTCTTAATTCTATATGTATCATTAAAAAAGAATATTTCGTAAAATGGTTGCGTATTTGCTGGCTTTAAATATATCGCGAAAACTTCCTCCGTTAAATATTTTAAAAATTCTTTTCGTGATAATTCGTACTGCGATAACGCTGCGTTTTGTTGGGAAGCTTTTAATAAATTCTATAAAAAATATATATACAGTTAAATATATGAACAATTAATACATTATGGCAAATAAAGTCATCTTACTTTTTTTAATTGATTTCGATCAAAATTATCCGTAATTTCTTCGTCTTTCACCTCAACATCGATATTAGTCCAACCCGCATTTTCTAGAGCGTTCATGTGTTGCGATAGATTATCACGAATATTCATCAAATCTTCGTCGCACTTTATTACATATTTTTTTGACTTTTTGTGATTTAAATTATCATCAAAAATAGCGTCTAATAAATTAATACATTTTTTTAATATAGGAACAATTTCGCCTTTGGATTTGAAATCCAGGAGCTTGATACACTGTTGGTAGTTATCAGATTCGACTACCGTAGTTGAAATACACGTTGAATACAATTCTCTAATCTAATATAAGACACAATAAGTTATAATAAGTTATTTAAAGAATATATTTGCAAATAAATCGATGAAAAAATACCTGTTTTCCCATTGGGGCGGAAGGTAATTCAGATACAAAAACGAGCAACAATTTTAGCACAACATGGAACTTATAGATATATTTATGAAATCGTTTTAATGCTTTGCAAAGATCATTTTTAAAATATTCGTTATCAGTCAATAGATCTATTCGAGCTTGTGCGGGTTGAGATTCGACGTACGGTCGAAATGACAATAAGTGACGAATGTCTTCAACATCATCATCGTTCAAAGCTGATATAGCTTCTTTTATCTCGCTACGATAACAACAAAGACTCATTATTTTTTTGGCATAATAATGTTCCATCATGCAAACCTGTAATAGAATAAAAAATATTTATTTAAAATTACAAATAAATAATATATTATATTATTGGCTTGACGCAAAAATATTAGCATTTTAATATGAAATAAAATATTTTTTTAGCTTTGTTTATTGATTTAATCAATTAAATAATCTCCATTGGTTCTTATAATATTCCCTCATCTTTTCCCAATGTATTAAAACCATTGGAGAAACACTCCCTTCCCTATCTCTTTTGCTAATTTAGGTTTATTATCAGGTAGGCCTTTCTAGTAAGTCATGATAATCAAATAACATTTTTTGATTAATATTTTTTATAAGGTTTTGAAGCGATTTAAGGACCCTTCGGAAAACACTCAGTCAGACACAACATCGAGCAAGATATGGAGAATAAGATGGGTACTTGATAACATCCCAATTCTATACATTAGTCTTATCATCGCCTCATGTGGCCGTGCCATAGAGTCATGAAACACTACCCCTCTCGGTTTACCAATTCTGGTCTATATTTTTCAAAGGGGATGTTTAATTTTGTTATTTGTTGGTAATATCGTTCTGCTGTAATTGTTTGATTACATTTTAAGAGTTCAAAATAAACAATACCCTTGTAAATCCCACCAAACCAAAAACATTACTTTTTTGATGGATTCCTTTCACCAATCGATGCAAAAAAGGATTGTATATACTTTTGTCTCGCACAAAGCAACACATGTAGAAATATGGTCCAAAAAATTGGCAGCTGACAGCTGATGAGTAAAATCCAAACGTCGTATCGCGAAACCTTCCCTATACGATACAACTCCATCTTCACCGCAATCTACTTGGCGTTTTAACGTGGATCGGTGACAATTATGACTTTTAATTTGTTGTCATTAGACTTCAAAGGCCGCCTGATCCATGGTTTATCACTCAATAAACAAATCCCAGATCGGAATTTTGATAATACTGTTTAGCTGTAATAGTTTGGTTAATTTAAATATATAATACTCTCGCAATTCCACAAAACATAAAACATTACTTTTTTATTTATCGGCCTTCAAAGTTGTTAACCTAGCATTGCCGATGACTATGTGATTTTTCCAGCAACCCTTTTAATATAAAACCCACGTGTCGAGTCGAGTGTTTTCGCATGTCGGTATTGGACGTGGTCGCGATTGTGGTTGGACACAATTATGATTTCGTAGATTCTACGGAAATATTTTATCTCTGTCACCAGTAATTGGTGTAGAGATGCGACTATCCCGGGCTAGGTTGACCCGGCTCCCTAGCCATTTAAAGGCAAATGCCGGGATAGATCCTTGAGCCCTTTCCCATCACACAATTACTCCTCAGCATTAAACTCGCCCGGCCCTTTCGTTCCTAGGTCAGAGCGTAACGAGGAAACTCGTTCGGATGGAAGCAATGCCGCACCCGGTGGCTGTTTTAGAATATCGCCAAGGCGTGCAATGTTGGCCTGCCGGCCCAAAAAGAGGCTTGCGGCCTGCCTCTCCATAAGGCTAGTGGGTTAACCTGCACCTGGATTACGTAGCTAACTAATCTTGTTTTTTGAGTGCTCCAAAATGTCGGAGAAAGCTCCAATAACGACAAGCACGCGAAGAATGGCAAAGTAAAAGCCATACGAAATCTTCAACATCATTATTGATTATTTAAATTCAAAATATTGACCAAATTATGAAAAGTATTATGAATAACTTTTAATTTTTATGCTTAGAATAATCCATTTTAAAAAAAATCAATAAAGAATTCATCAATATCTTGGCTAGAAATGTTTGGGGTTCCTGAGACACCCTTCGGACGACGCGGTTGTTTTCAACCGGCCGTAACGGATGGGTTAATGGGGCTTGTCCATGCTGACCACCAATCAAAGGAAGAACCCCTTATACAAAATAACGATTTGTAAACGGATATATTTAATGTTCCAAGAAAAATTAATAAAAAAATGCTAAATCTTTTGCATTAACCGAATAATTATAATGGTTATTAGATACAAACCTTGATTCCTTGTATGAAACCAGTTACGGAAAAATCGTAAAATAAAAATATATCCAATAATAATTGAAAAGGCTTCTCGCCTAAGTGAAACGGGCAATCTCCGGATAAAAATACATTTTCTAGAATCTAAAACAAAATAATTGAATCTTAAAGATATACTGTTTTCATCAGAATTTACATTAATATGAAATCAAATCCATAGATGGCAATATTTATTAGATTTTTTTATAGTATTAATATAACCTTATTCAAATAATTAGTCGACGAATGTGATTGAAACACTTCGATATAGAGCTTTGACGAAACTTGAAATGGAAAGTTTTTATGCAGGGCAGAAACTGAAGTAGCGACTCCAAAAATCAATACAAACGGCAAATTAGGTGTATAACCACTAAAAAATAAATCGATTAAAATATTTATCCAACAAATAATATGTATATAAAGCATTACCTCAATATTAAAATTAAATCTTTTAATATATCCGGATTGAAATTCTCAAAATCCGGAACGATTATGACCAATTGATTAGTTTTATCGATTGATTTTATTTTTTTTAGCGGCGAACTTTCATATTTATTTCTGCAATCATACAATTGAGTAAACCACGCTTGTAACACGCTCATATTACAACGAGACTTTTTAATTTGTTTGTTGCCACTTTTACTCGGACTTTCTATCGTTTCGTTTAAATCTGTGGTCTACAAATATTACACAAAGATCATAAAATATATTCATTTATTGAAAGTCAATATTTAATAATTCAATTACTCACAGTGCCGTTATTGATGAAGTTATATACCATATTTTCGATAACATGTTTAATGGAAGTGGAATCTTGAGAGTATAAGATTACGACATGAGGAGTCACTTTGGATCTGATTAAAAACAAAAACAAATAATTATACTTATTAAAACTATTCTTGGAAATATATACTCACAATAATTGATCTTGTAAAGCTGAAAATTGATTAGTATGATCAGGTTGATTAATTCCAGTGAGTAGCGTAGCACACGGAATAATTTCTTTAGAAAATGCAGTAACATTGTTATAACAATCTTCTACATATTTCACTAAATCGCCGAGTATTTGATTATATGTAACTTGATTTAACGTCTGAAAATATAAAAAAATATAGACGGATTTCGTAGTTAATATGATTATATATAAATATATAAATTATTTAAACCTGTATTTTTAACTCAATATCGGACCACATGCATTGGTATGTCTCGTACCAATTTTCTGATATAAATTCTTTATCGAAGAATGATATACCTTTTGCACTTTTCTTCTCTTTCGTTTTCGGTAAATTGAGGCCATTTTTAAATACAAAAACGCCCTGAAATGTAAAAACAACATTATGAATTGATTTATATTATATGCTAATAATAATTCAGTAAAACAAATCTTTTTTCATTGATAAATGCAATTAAATACATCTAATAATATGATTATTGCTTTAATATATTACCTTAGACACAGATACAGTCGTCTCCATTGATAAATTAATAAGAAATAACGAAATATCAAAACATGGACGATGCTACAAACTCTCACATACGCGCCAAAACATGACAGTTGACGTAAAGCACCTGTTCGGTTTGGCCTAAAGAATAATCTCATCGTCCATATTACTGGTGCTGCCAGTATGAGCAATATTTAAACTAAATGATGCGTATTAAATAAAATATGCTTTAAAACGTAAATTAAATCGTAGTTAATTATTAAATCATTTTAAAAATATGCATACATATAATATTTAATAAATAATATATATTTTCAAAAGAGAAATATTAATGATTAGCCGTTGATTTATTTCTTGAAATAAAAATATACACATGGTCAGAGTAATTTAAGACTAAAAAAAATATCGTGCCTATATATTTGTAAAAAATATCGCATACAACCTCGAAATGTGAAATATATCAGCACTCATGTGTCATGTTGCAGATTTCGTGTCATATTTTGACACATATTCTCTAATTAGAGAATGAAAAAAATAACCAATTATAAACGTATTAATTACCGATGCCCCTTTTTTTTCGACGAGCTCATTTGCCTCTCACTTGATCATGAATAAAGCTCAAGTAAAATGATTTACAATATCATCAGTAGGTATATCCTGGTACAACTAGTAAAAGTAATTGTTTCAACGATGGATATTCTAATATCAAGGACGGGCGATGACTCTATTGTCAACATTTTGATGGTCAATTATTATTATTATGAATAAAATATTTTTTTAAATGCATTAATCCTTTACATATGATGCCGCAAACATGTTTTAAATGTGATTTCTTCATAATTAATTGGTATTGAGTGTTGTTCGTGACACAATGGATGCATAAAGTGTTTATCCATTACACAATTCACTCATTATACCGTAATTTGAATTATGCTATCCGAAATTTGCATTAATTGCATTATTTATTATGCAAGCTATATATACACTTGCATAAAAAATAAAAATGAGTGGCTATATTTTTATATAATTCTGTATTTGTATTATATATTGGATATAAAAAGCATTATATATTTATTTTTATAAAAAAAATATTATAAAGTGGTCAATCATTTGAATCTAGGTGATGTCAGTACTGAAATAGATGAATTTCATGGACAGTTGGCTTCACAAAAAAAACGAGATGTCTAGAAATACACGCTAGAAGAGCCTAGGGCCGGTATTTGGACGATTGAGTAATATGCCTTTAATACAATTCGTTTTAATAAAATAATATTCTTAGAATTTAAGCATTGGCGCAGTTAATGGCCGATAAACGAGTCGTGTCGATAACCCTTTCGATTTTTGGTGTCGTTAACTGGATTTTAAACATGAGCATCGGCTCGGCGACCGGTTTTCCGGATTTTCCGCCAAAAAAGGCGCTCGCTTAGACGATTAAAAAGCGAAAGATGTTTGGTGTGTGTCAACTATGGCTACAGATATGCAAATCCGTCGGGCGAATGGGATGACCACCGGTTGGCCTTGCAAGAACCTAATGGCCCACCGGTCAACTTGGTATTCCGGTCGATAAATAACGAACGAGAAAAATTGACTTTTTTTAAAGATAGAACACTAATTTGTGTATTAACCTTTATAATCAGATAATAAATAATATTTTAAGAAACTCTGTATATATATTTTTTTGTTTCAATTAGAAATATATGTTTCTGAATCGGCCTTGGTATTGGGAAGATCGTGCGAATCTGCGACATGATTGATCTTTATGAAACGCGAATAAAATCAATACACTTTACATAACCCCAATTATGACCGAATCAAACGTTTCATTATTAATAATGTGATTATTCAAAAATTAAAGCCACGTTCCAGTGACTGATTTAAATTTTATAATGGTTACATTTCCATATAGAAAATCGATATCATATTTATGTGTTATTATTTAACCGAATTTTGGCACTTTCATTCGCATAGAAATCGGGTCACGATCATAAAAATTTTCAACACGCAAATAAATATTTAATAATATATATTTTTACATAATTTTATTGCTAGCGGAAACAAATTGGCGTGATGCTCTGACATAATGGTTGTCATGGATTCATTTGTAAAAATAGAGGCCAATGATCGATGGGTCCACGTCGAAATTTAGAAAACAATCATTAGAATAATTTAGAAATGGAAAAGTGGCACATACAAACAATGAAACGTTTAGCATATCGTCCATATAAGCTATTTATTGATCTATTAAATCTTAAAAAAAATAATGCGTACAAGGCTAAATGCATCGTTTTGCTAATGCATTTGTATAATCTTTGCGTTCTAGATTATTATAATAATGGGATAAATCAATTTTAATCCTAATTTGAATCTAGAGAAGATTGATATGTCAAAATTTAAATATTATATCCCAGATTGCCATTTAAATAAAAATATCAAATGCATTTATCGCATGACCTTTCTGGCGATTTTTTTTCTAATGAATATAATATTAAAAACTAATCTTTGATGATAAATAATTATTATTTCTTATTCACAAGACGCTTTTACTGAAATTATCTTTAAATTCGAATCATTCTAAGGTTAAATATGCAATTTATTAATACAAATGTTAAAAATTGCATCCGAATTCTGGCGAGGAGATGAATGCGAAAAATTTACAATGCACTTCTGGCGTTGAGAAACATGACCCAAGAGACCAACCTCGACACAGTTATTCTCTTGGAATAGAAGCAGTTGTTCTAAACCTTTTCTTGATGGTAGAGGCGTGTTCGATATTAATTGGCGTGGCGTGTATTGTATGCAATGTACTAGGGCAGTGATTTTCAATCAATTTTCATTATTATAATAATATGCATATCAGAATAGACGAATTAAAAATAATGAAAAAAATATTTAAAATATGTATAATAAGACTCTAAGTTTTTGATTTTTCTCGAATAACTCTTTTAACACTTTATGAGCCGCAAGGTTTTACATCAAACCTAGATTGGGGGCTGCATGGTTTCATGTAATTTTAATCCAAGCTAACATGCACGTGTATCCATCTGTGGTCAAATAGTTGTTATTATGATAGTATGAATTACATTGTGCATCGTTATCAGAAAAAAAACACCATGCGAACGGTGCTTGGCTACAAAATCACGCCAAAAGGCGTGAACAGCTCATAAAGTGTTAATATAAATCCTACATAATAAATAAATAATAAACTTCTTGTATTTGTCTAAAAAAGTCTAAAGAATAAATATTATATATAATCATTGTTTGCAATTACGAAAAAAATTAAAAACAACAATATTCGCTAATGTTGACAAGAGGGCGATGTTTTTTCTCGCTCGCATCCGGTACAATGCGAGAGCTCAGTCTGACAACATCAGACCTAGATGATAGCGTTGTCATTTACGCGTCATCTTAATTAGTTAAAAAATCCATAATATCGACCAAATAATGAAGCATATCATGAATAATTAATATCTTGACTCGAAATGCTTGGGGTATCAGACGGATTAAGACGTGATGCTGAAACTTAGAGAGTTTAATTCTCATCCTTTAAACTCGCCATTGAAAATAATAGGAGCTATTTCCTACTATCCATTGATTTAGTAGTTTAAAGAAAACGTCGCGAACGGAGCTGAAGCAATAACCGTTTTTTTTCCGAAACGAAAACCGAAGCCATACCGATATATTTTTTAGCTTAACCGGGACAAAAAAATAACTGTTCGAAGTCCTAAGTAATTCTATTATATTAATATAATATTGATATTTATTTATCAACGTATTACAGAAATATTTCGTAATACAGTCAAACCTCCAATAGCGCTCCCTGCTATAGAGCGGCTTATGCTATAGTCCTTCATACATTTCATCCTTCTGAGAACTGTTTTGTACAGAAAGCTGAATTTTTAAATTTTATATTTCGTAAATAATACATCGTAAAGGTTTATACTCTCTGGTTGACTATAAAATATAAAATGCGCTCAGGTAAAATACAATAAAAATCCTAACCCAATATTTGATACGGGTGCATTGTCTTCTATAGGGCTGGTTTCGATAGCGTGATCCATATCTTGACGCTATAGGAGGGTTGGCCGTACAGATACAAATCCCCATGCATATGCCATATTCATTATCCGAAAGATATTAATTCAATTAGGTTTTATTCATTTCTTTAAACGTCTTTTTTGCCATATCATAATATTGCCGATCAATTACTTACAATTGAAGGTCTGAAAGAAAATCCTCAATTAAAATTGTTTTTTGGAATTGCATCAAGGTTAAAAAAACGCTGCTGTAACTCTAGGTTAAATTCAGAATCATTTAACGGGGAATGAATTGTAATTTCATTTATTTTTAATTATTTAGTTGGTAGTTTGGTGAGCCTTGGTCTGAAGGGCTATCGCAAGGCAAAAATCGTGTAGATTATTTCATTACGACCACGGTTAGATCAATTACATTTATATTTAATTTGTCAGACCAGCTCTTCCTGGGTAGATACATTATTGCGTGGTTCAGATGTCCATAGACTCGAAGCATTGATCTATTAACAAAAATTATATTATTAATATGTACTCATACAAAAATAAATAAATTGATATAGACCAATTATTGAAGACAATTTATGACCAGTTGATGGCAAGGGCATGGAATAGAGAGAGATATACTAGACAGGTTCGATTTGAACAAATCAAAAAAAGGCAATAGCCTTGCAGCAAGTTTTCAGAGCTATGATTCTGGCGAAGAATCGTCCATTCAACACCAAACATGGTCATGCTCAATCACAAGGCATCTACGACAATGACAGAATTTAATAAACAGTAAGGTAGACACAATAATCGGTTTTAGTTAAGTTTCCACCATCTCCAAGCTAGTTTGATTGAATTTGTTAAATAATAATATTTATGCTACAGAGTGATAAAATCGGGTTGTTGAAAATAAAAAAGTACCGTTTCGCTATGAAAAGTCATTTTTTAATCTAATTTTTATAGTCATTCAATGTATGGTATTTTTTAAAGCAATCTCCAGGACGAAGTCCGGATTTCAAGTGTTGCAAAAAATGTCGTTCGTTTTCTTGCTCCTTGAATCTCTCGATTTGAACATACCATACAATCCTTGTACCTCTTCCCTGGCTTATTATAAATAAAATGAGGAGTTTTATCAAGCCGTAGATCGAGTTCAGTTGTTGACAATCGTCCCAATTTGGATTTTGTCGGATCGCGAAAGTTCCAATGAGTTCCATCAACAATTATTTGCGAAATTGTTTATGACTTATTGGCTTTCTATTGTTTAACATCAGATTCCCCTTGTGTAAAATAAATGAAGATTCAAAGCCCCAAAAAAATAACTTCCTCCATCACTTCAACGTTTTTCGCATAAAGCCATACGATGCTGCATATTGATCTGCTGTATCTGGTCTGATAAGACCATGTGTTGTTATTAATCCATAATAGGGCACAAATGTTGAAATATAGCTAGTGCGCGAGTCTGACAACATAAATTCGAAGACCCTATTTAGTAGATGTTTTAGGATTAAAGGCTATAAAGCTTATTGTACCCTTGAATGCATCAGTAGACTCGTCAACGGCTAAATTTTCTTCCGGGACATAATTTTCCAAAAAAATATTGTTTAGGCAGTCAAGAAAATTCCTGACCCTTCGTGGTGTTTCAAAAAACAAAACAAATGGTAGTCTGAAGTCTTGCGAGTAAGCAGGATGCAGTAAAGCCGTCAAAAACCCATGTTATCCATTTTTTTCGGGGACAAATCTGCGACATGGGGACGTGCATTATCGTTGAGGAGGAAGATTTTCTCTTCTCTCGCCAGACCCGGCCTTTTTCTTTGTAATGCAGCCTTTAATCGCTCCAATTGGGCACAGTACACTTGCCCTGTTACAGTTTGACCGTATTTTAAAACTTCGTGGTAAATGATTCCTTTAGAATCCCACCAAATGCAAAGCAAAAGTTTTTCCGGGTGCAATCTTGCTCTAAGGGTTGGAATCGGCCGTTGTTTACGTTCAAGCCATTTTTTATTCTCTTCATATTCGAGTACAACACCCACTTCTCATCTCCGGTGATTAAATTGCGAATAAATGGTGTTGTAAGCTCTTGCGCTTGCAGATGTTCGCATGTGTTTGGACCCAAATTCCTTCTTTTCGAATCTTTCCCATTTTTTCAGACACTTCTGAGTGATGGACCACTTTGTGACGGTTATATTTCCATAGTTCTTTGATGGTTGTTGGCTTCGAATCCAGATTTTATGACGGCTTTATTTACTGTACAGGGTCGTCCACTTCTAGGCTCATCTTTTAGGTCAAAATTTCCGGATTTGAATTTTCTGTATCAGCGTTGACATTTTCTAACATCTAACATGTCTCCATAAATGTCGCAAATATTTCTTGTAGCGATAGTTGCGTTTTTCTTGGAGTGAAACTGAAAGAGTATGCAGTTTTGCAAATGGTCTTCTGGAGGAACAAATTCGACCATTGCGACTGGATCGAGTAAATTTTTTTTTGTATTGAACACAGGCGGAGACGTGTATCGACAAGTAAACAATAAAATAATACGTCTTGACTCGTCAAAGGACTAAAAACAACTGATTCTAGACTTTTCACTACGCCCAATATGATAAAACAGAACATTCAATTGCTTCAAACAAAGAAAAATACCAGGACAGCTATTAACACTTAAAAAAAACTGCCTGAGAAAAAATGTCCCAACATCCTGGATTTTTTTTCTCGGGCTGCTGGAATAAAACTCATGTCCAATACGTCTGGACATGAGATTTCAAAGGGTTAAGCAAGGTTTGATAGAACCAGAGAGTTACGTCTTGTAATATTACTGAATCAAAGCGTGGATGTTGTTGTGTAGGATTTCTTCGGATCTATGAAAGAATGGATTTTTAATACAAATTGGGATAAATAATACAAATAAATAAATGATGAAGCTTCCCTGGTGCAGAGGGCATACATACAATGTGTCTGTGCGGACGGGTCAGACGGCGTGATCTCTCGACATTTCGAGACACTCGAGACTCTCGGGAATTTGAGAGTGAAAGTAACCTTCCAATATCAACACAGCCAACAGAAACTACTACACTGCTGCATCGAAACTAAGCAATAAATACCAACATTTTAAAGAAATTGGTCCAGTTCACAATGTTTTCTTGTTAATTTTAATAAAGTTCGCGTAAGATCATGCCATAACTGCGATTTCAATATATAATTGCATCGTTTATTCTCATTTGAATGTTACATCATGTGTTACCTGATACGTGTGGCCTGGCCATATATGACTAACTGAGAATGCCACCCAGCAGCTGAAACTTGTATAATAAATGAAAACGACTGTCAAAATTTGAAAGCTATTCTAGCTATTTCCTGTATTCGATTGTGTGGGCATGTGACCTAATGAATAGGTTATTGATGTCGATTAGGTATAACAACTGCATGTTTATCCTTGACCTCGTCTTTCTTTGACACTATCCAACGTCAACATCCTTATGTTGCGTGATTTATCATTTTTTTATATCGATATAGAATGCGGTGTATAATCAAATTTCCATTAATTTTCGATAACGTTTTAATAACATGATATATGTAATTATTGTAATAAATCAGGTGCGCTTAATTTGCATTCAAAGCACGTACTGCATTCCATAAATACATATTTAATCATAAATCCGTTAAAAATATTGTGATAATTAAAAAGTCGTAAAAAAATTTATCAAATATAATTTAGCCATCGATGTTTACGACATTAGATAACGCCGCGGTGATATCATCGCCATCGACAATTCGTATTAGGGTCGGTCGAATGTCGCGACCTCTCCGTCTACCTTAGCGCCATATTCGGCAATCCCAATAATCGCACATATTTCTGCGACATTTCGCCACGCTCGCATCCGTATCGGTCGACCCCTGACCCGTCTGACGAGAAGGTCCTTGGAGTTAAAATATTATTCCGCGGTCACTCAGCCAGTTGTTTGCACAATTTTCGTAGATAAGAACAATGTATTTTTTTCGTGGCAAAAATTTAAATGTAAAGGTCGACGTCGGCCATCATTTTGAAATGTCAACCTGAAGTAAATTCCTATATTTTATTAACGCATCAATAATTTATGAGTGGTTTGCTATGCAGCTCTTGTAAATATTGCATCGGTCGCCGTCTGGGTGTGATAAGCATTGTGATATATTGAAATTTTATTAAAATATACGGTTTATTACTAAAACTTCAATGCATCCAATTAATATTAAAATAAGTTACTATGTAAATAAGCATATAATGCAGCAGTAATCAAATCTTTTAACATAATCAATGTGACATTGCTGACATAATTTCATTTTAATTAACCCATCCGTTAAATCGGCGGCTCGAAAACAACCGTGTCCCTCGAAGAGGGTATATCAAATACATATTTTTTTAAATGGAATTTTTAATACTAAAAATGGTTGTTAATAAATAAAATTCCAATGGAACTATCGTAAAGTGTGCCCTACTGTTATAGTTTTATGAGTATTTTTTTCTCCATTGATATTACGAAGAATAGAATTATTGTATAAATAAAATCCATTAAAAAAAACTGTATTTTTTTTAAAATCATTTTTTTCCACATTCAGCACACCCAACATCAAGTCCACTGTACGCCACTGCTAGATACAATAATCTCTTAATAAATAGTTTTCATTTATTAAGAGATACACCAGTGCTTCCCAATTACTTTCATGTCACGGCCCCCTAAATCTGAAAGAAATTAATTCCCGCCCCCCGCCAAAAAAAAATTATTTTATAGTTTTATTAAGATTATTTGCCAATAATATTATTACAATTATAATACACCTATCCCTCGATTTACATTGAATGGAGTTCCTGAGAAAAATGTGTAAAATCTAAATTGTATATTTTTTCCAGTAGCAAATAAATGTCGTCCAGAAAGTCTAAAAAACTAGCATGAATTTGATTGTTTTCAAAATACATAAATAACACAAAATTTATTCTTTTAAAATAAAATTATATTCTTTTATTAATTCAAACCTTTTTTTTCAATACTCATCAGCGAACGCTTTGATTAAAGAGTATATATAGATTATTCGTAAAAAATTTCGTAGAATTTTTTTTGTCGGATATTCTTGCGCTGCATCTACATCGCCAGATGCCAGTTCACCTGCTGCTACACTTTTCTAATTGAGTTTTTATATCTATAACATCTATTACTCTTTCTCCATTTTCAAGTCAAGGATAAACGCCGAATGGCGGGAAGAGACATACCTACAGTGGAATGCACACCTACAGTGGAATGCCTACCTACAGTGGAATGCACACCTATAGTGGAATGCATACCTTATTTATTCTCATTTTATTATTATTTTTTCTTATTTATTCTCATTTTATTATTATTTATTCTTATTTTTTTCTTATTTGTTCTTATTTTTTTTCTTATTTGTCCTTATTTTTTCTTATTTGTTTCTTATTTTTTTTATTCCAACCATTTCAAGTCGAGATATTGATGAGACACAGCATTGTAGCTTGAATATTTTTTTTAAATGGATTAATCTATTCCTTTTATTGTTGTTTGTTGTTGTTGTGTTTATAAATATGTTCTCATATGTGTTATTATTTAACAGACTTAAATATATATGAAATATAATAAATAAAATTATGTGACATACGACTCCCAAACGTCGTATGCTTACAATACACCTTCCGGTATACCACAGGGACAAATTTAGGACTTCTATTATTTGTCTTATTTATAAATGATATTCATCGGGTCCTTCAATGTTAGTTTTCACTTTTTGCAGACGATTTGAAAATATTTAGATCTATTACTTCAGTGGAAGATGCCCTTTCGTTGCAGCTGGACATCGATTCCTTGCACGATTGATCAATATCGAATCGTCTTCCACTAAGTATTGGAAAATGTCAAACAATGACATTTTCTAAATCAAATGAGCCAATCAACTTTAATAACACTCTTGGAAACGTAACTCTCCCTAAGCAATCGTATGTTAAAGATCTGTATGTTGTTTGATTCCAAGTTAAAATTTAGTTTACATGTATCGGACGTGTGTTTGGGATCATCAATAATGTTGGGCTTCGTCTTGAGAAATTCTCATCACATACGTAGCAATATAGTCATACGAGTGCTATACGATTAGTTTCGGAGCTTGCTCAGATGGTTCCATTACTGTAGGCTTGCTTATGACGCCTCAGATTCCCTCAGATTGGAGAAAATACAAAGAAATTTCTTAATTGTATCTCTACATGGGGAGTTAGAGTTCTACAGGATTTATACCCCAGTGCATGGGTACAGGGCTGCTTAGGGTATGTATCCCCATCGAAAAGTGGAATTTACTTGGCAGCGCTAACTTCCAAGCTGTTGTTGGTTTGGCTGTTACGCCTTGCTGCCCTGTGCGGAGTTGCCCTTATGGGCGCCACCTCCACTACCATCAGGCTCGTTCGCGTGTGCTTTTCTTCCCGCCGTGCGAGGACAGAGTGCTCTCAAGGACTCTCCGGTAACCAGAGCTATCCACTCTACTTAACCACTTGGCCAGATATAGCCGTTATTTGAAGTTAAATATCACTATTTCGTTCATCTGTTAAATGAGATTTTATAATTTCATATAACTTAGACCCAATAATGACAGTTTTTTGTTTTTCCTTTTTAACATATAGTACTTTTTATCTTTATTTACACATTATTTTCTTTATTTCAATATATTTTACTTTTTTTTATTTTGTTGTTAGTTTATATCTTAAATTGTGTATTTTGTTTTTTTTCTCACTATTCTATTTATGTTTTTATGCGTGATTTGCGACCTGGGTTATTCTGTAATGCCAATTACGCATTGTCTTATAATAAAATAAATAAAAAAAAAAATAAAAAATAAATATAAATTCCTTAAATATGCTATGTGGAAAAATATTTATAAATGAATATTTGTACTTTGTACTGATTTTTTCGCGGCCCCTCGAGAAATCCTGCGACCCCCCAGAGGGCCGCGGCTCATAATTTGGGAAGCACTGCAATACACGACGCCGGCAGCGCTGACAAGCAAGCAGCGCTCTTGCTCCCCACATAGTGAGGAGTAACTGCCCGCGTAGACATTGACCAAATCAATACATTTAAATTATATTTATATTTTCGTATACATAATACACAATCAATAGACACATATATATTAATGGGGGTGCTGCAGCTCCGCAGTGTATATGGACGAGCCGCCCCTGTATAGAACTCGAGTCTTCAAATTTATTCGCATTATGTAAATTTCTGCAGGTCTTAAATTCTTAAATAAAATTAATAATAATCACCAGATTACCAAGAAAATTTATTATGAAAAAAAAAACATGATAGATTCACTTGACAATTAATGATTGGATGGGGAAGAAAGTTGCATTAAACTTGCACTATATACGAAAAAGCTTTGAAATATTTTATTTTCTAGGTATGAATTTACGAATTTTATTGTAATTAATTAAATTATTTCTATAATTTTTGTGTCCATAAGATAACCAGTCTAATGAATAAAAATTGCCTCAACATACCTAGAGTTTGACCTTATATTTGGTATAACAGATACATAGCTAATAAAATAAATCATCTGATCACTATAAAACATGCATCTTTAGTTTCTTTTGATGTTGTGCTATACGACTGATTAATACCTTTGATTTTATTTTACAAACACACGTGTTGATATATTAACATATGAAAAAACACATAAAACAGTCCCAATGATTTACACGGAATCAATATGACATTTGTTCAGCTCGTATTTAAAGACGACCATGAACTGTTTAAATTAATTAATCTATTTATAAATTGAATATAATATATAAATAGAAGGTATCGTAGCATTTGGATTTATTTATACATATTGAAACGGCGTATCATTTTAATTAAAAAAGCAATGGCTAACGGATAATAATTAAAAATAATATTGAATAAATTTAGGTTAATTTAAATGATTTATAAAACTGTTCGGATAATAAATCTTTTAATATTTGGATCATTTTATTGTTAATTATGTTGTATTTTGAGACTTGAATTGAAAATTAATAAAAAATAAATATTAGTATTTTTTTTTATTGATTTTGATGATAGCTTAAACCGCTAATATCTAAGTTATTGATATATTAATGGATTCATCTGAAGAGCGTGCTGTGTAATGGTATTTCCAAAATTTGGTGATAGAAACGAGGGCCTTGAAAACGAGGAAAATCGCAGATTTCTTTCCTCAGAATCAAGCAGAACGATTCAAGAGTTTTCTTCGTAAAATCTTTCGCCTCAAGATTTTTCATTTAAGAAAAGGTTCTTTAAGAATTTTTATTTATTAAATTATTTTATGATATATTTTTTTAAGATGTTACATGATTTACATTGCAAGTACATACGTTAGATTTGAAATTCGGCCCAATTTCTAATGCATTGACGTTTCGACACTTTGGCACTACAACAATACGATGCTAAATCTCAAGATCCGATCGCTTATCTCAATAGAATCATCAAGCGAAGAGCATATAAGGACAGCGAGCTTCTCCCGTGCATTATAATCGCATAGTTATCCAACGGTAATCGTATTTAATTGACGTTATTCGAGTATCGTTGACATTCGACATCATTATCTCGATGAAATCGATTACCGGTGTCATCATCATCGCCACTCATGACGGATTATTCAACCGACCTGTTAATTTATGTAAACATTATTTAGTATGTGTTTCGCAACGCTACCCGGCTATGGTGCGGTGCCCTCCAAAAAATGTGCGGCTAATTAAAATCTAATTGGTCATTTCACAAGTTGACCTAGACATTTCCCAGCCGCAAATTACGTCTCTGACGTGTGTCTGGTTCATGCTGGTCAACGTGAATCAACTATCACTGTCACTTTCGTCGGACATTCTTGTTAAAATTTATCGTTTCCGAACAACGCAAAAGTATTTCAATGCCAGTCAACGCCGAATTTCTTTTGCCGAGACTCAAAAGTCAACAAACTTAAATGATAACCTAAATAAAGAAGATCGAAATTAATCAAATATAATTTATTTTATATAAAATATATGTATTGGTGTTAAAATGGTGAAGAAGAGATGATTGAATACAATATGTTAGGACCAAGATCAGCTTAACCTAGCCGAGTCGATGGGATCTATCTAGGACACCAAGTTTTTGATTTTTCAGTCACATTTTGTTTGCATTTATCTAAAAAAGTCTAAAGAATAAATATTATTTTTTACTTTGTTGTCCGTAATTGCGAAAAAAAAACTAAAAACAATAATATTCGCTTCTGTAGTCATGGACGCAATGTTTTTTCTCGCTCGCATCCGGTACGATGTGCCAAGTGCGAGTTGAAACGTATACAAGTGACACGTGCCGCGAAAATTTGGCGGTCGGTCTACCGCTATTATTTTTATTCTTGGATTAATCCATTTCTTTTAAATAAAGTCAATGAAGATTTCATCAATATCTTGACTTGAAATGCTTATAATGGCATATATTCGATTATAAATAGACCCGTAGCGAGCATTTTTATTAAAAAAATAGGAAAACCGTGGAATTTTATTCTTATTCTTATAGATTATTTAGTTTTTTCACAGACTATGGTAAAACGTTTATAATAAGATACGTAGAACTCATGAAAATATTTTTTTCATACAAATGAAAAACAACAATTTATTAATTTTTGAAAATTATGACTTCTAATTTATTTATTTATTTATTTATTTATAAAGACAATGCGTGATTGGCATTACAGAATAACCCAGGTCGCCAATCACGCATGAAACATAATAATATCATGAAAAAAAACAACATAATTACAATAAAGAGAAGAAAAGAATTATAAAATCTCATATAAAATATCAACAAAATGGAATGGAATCCGTAAGCTTAAATATAGATTTTAATATATATACAAGGTAATATACAAGGTAATATACAAGGTAATAATATGTAATCAAGGAACAATTAATTAGGGAGGATTAGTAACATCTTTTATAAACGACGATTAAATTAAATAAAAAAAGACTAAATGATCTTTTACAAAAATTGTTATCCACCAGAGGCTCTTTCACTTTAATTATAAATATTTCATTGGAAATGTTTAATCTTGTTAAATAAATATTTTTTGGTAAATGGTTAGTCTAGATTTGGCAATAATATGCTTGGATAATGTATTACAAAAATGGAGCCTGTAAGAGAGGAGGATCTGAAGAGGTAACGTTATTCACTTTTTATTATTTTATCTAATCTTGCTTGATTTTGTGATGCGAAATTTATGAAAGCTTTAAGAAAATTCAGGATAAAATTAAGATATGTTTGAGATTTATTATATTTGAAAAAAACCGAGGCGAAAAAATCATTTTTGAGGAAAGAATTTTGAGTTTTTCCGAATATTAATCCGCATAAAAAAATATTAAAGAATTGTATAATAAATAATATTCTTATTTAAATATAATTTTACGCCTCGCTTATCAGAAGAAATATCCAAAAACCAAAACGTCTCCTAGATTTTGTGTGATAACTTTATCACATTTAATTGGAGAGATATTATTTTAGACAAATTAAGACTGCACCAAGGTTTATCTAAAATCTCCTCAATATATTTTCTTTAGTAGGCTCCTTCAATTTTTTTTAAATCCTGAAATAGAAATTTGATTCTTAGAATAAATTGTAATCTCTTATTAATTAATTGTTAATAATCTAGGCAGAAACTCAGATTTAAGATCGGATCAGTCCTCGACTTACGCGATTTCGTCTTTTAAAAAAAGCGCAATTAATCGCGTAAGTCGAGGACTTACCGTATATAAGTCTTCTACAAATTGTTGATAAGATTTTAAGATAATAATAAAAAATGTAGTAAATCTATTATATAATTATTTAAATATTTTTTTAAATTTTTATCGTAGGATATTATTTTAAAAATTCATTTAAATTCTTCTTAATAATTTTGTAGTAAATAAAGGTTAACACAATTAAAAAAAATATATTCACACATTTATTTGTAATAAAGCATAGTCCTTGTAAAGAGATTTTAAATATTTAATTATAATGATATTTATTTACAAATACAATGAATTATTAATTTTTATTTAAAATTTGGAAGATATTTTGGTTAATATGGCAATAAATCAAAGATTAACTATAAATAAATTTAAATTATACAATACCATTATTATAAATTTTATTTACAGTTTAATAATCGTTCACGGAAAAGGAAATAAATCCGCGACGAATTGATTTACTAATGTCGAGAATTTTATGGCTCGAATGCAAAGTATGTAATATAGATGATGATGTCCAAGAATGATTCCAAAATAATTTACTTGTGCAGACAAGGTCGCCGATGACCAGTAGAAACATTGGTAAAGGTCAAGGATGTCCGATCATAAAACCAATTCGTTATCTGTCTTCGAATTATGCAAATTGTGGTAAATTATGTCATTGCGGACCAATGTTGCACCACTGTGGCGTGGAACACGTGCTAGATGTTCGTTTCTTAATCGCCAATAAAGTTCTAGAAAACACTTATTGACATAAATATTCTCAATAAAATTTCACGAACAATCAAGGAAATTGAAAAAAATGCATTGTCATTGATGATTTTAACAAAAAATATATTATTTTAAAGGTCAAATTTTAATTATAAAAAAATATATTAAAATCAATTCCGCTCTTATACCACCTTGAAAAGATAATAAAGCTAATTGAAAATCAATTGTAAATTTAAACATTAGTTATAAATTCAGCTTTGAAAGTTTTGTACAAGCCACTAAAGATCTTTTCATTATCATATTTTTATGTACGTCGTATATTTTTATCTCTTATACCAGTTTGGATCCGTTTTCATGGCTTTATTATATCATAGATAACCTTTATATGTTTTTATGCAAAAAATGCATTGTCTTTTTTGAATATTTATTAACATTTAAACGAAAACAATGAATTATGATCTTCATATGACGTTACATCCTACTGAATTAATTTATCATCTCAAAAAATCAGTTAATATTGATTATAGTAATTACTGTACATTTTTCAAGCGTAAAAATTGCATAACTAGATCACCGGATGTTTTTGAAAGGCTAACTATTATATACTTCGATTTATATATAATTTTTAGTGATGTATAATTATGGTGTCGGTGATACTAGACTGTCGATGGATTTATTTGAATGTAAACTAATTTTTCATCTGATTGATGTAACATTGGAATCTTCGTGTGACCTCTGTGCCAACTCCCAGAGCAAATGCGGGTCATTAGTAAATACCGATTTTTTTTAACAGTGCGATACCTTATTTTTTTTTATATATTGGAAACAGGTGTAAGTGAGCAATTGCGTTGCGAAATTAATTAATTTTAATGCTAGCATCGTTCATCATCGTAATGGATGTAAATTTTGTCATCGAGTTGGCACAGAATTAGATTTATGACCCTTGAAACCTTAATAATAGTTTGTGAAATCACTCGAAAAATAATATTTTCACGATCAATATCGATTATTCATTCGTAAATAATATTATGACAGTTTATTTCAATATTATGATTGACCTTATGGTCCAATTATTATTTTCGTGTTTTAATATTCAATTCGATTCGAGGAATGTTTCTTGGTAAGAACATCACGATTGACTTTAATGCATCTATTGCAAGGACGTGAAAAAAATGTTTCATAAAAAATGAACAGCCTTTCTTACGTAAATATAATTTAGATGATATGGTCAATATTTTATATATGGTCTATTAGCTGCATTCGAAATATTTTAGATTAAAAATCAATTCTTTATTAAATATAAATTCATTTCTAAATTTATTGAACGTGTATTCGAATTGCGTCAAATGTGCATATTGTGCCACAAACAGGATGACATCAGAAATGTATCCTTTGACCAATTGACCGCACATGTATATTGCAAAATGGCAAATGCTAAATGAAAATTATAGCCGAAAATACCCGAAATTTATTTTAAATAACAGTTTTAATTTTAATATTTTTTTTGATTAATTTATTGTGCCTATAAAATGTGTATTTTTAAAATTCTTGTTATAAAAATCAGTTTGAATTCGCGTATTTCTGAAATTGGTGCCAATTTTCGTCAATAAACATGAATTTATTTTGTGGCGAAAGTGACCGTAAATGTCAGAAGCGTTAGGTTCGTGTAATTTATGGCGTGTTGATTATCGTTCATTGAGCGTTCATGATGATAAATATTTTTAAAAAAAATTAAACTTTGCAATATTTGTTGAATTTATTAACAGAAAAAATCTTTTTTCGATTATTTTTTTAAAGATGTTCATTAAAATTTAATTGCAGGTCAATATTATGTTTTTTTTATTGCGTAACATATTTTGATCAACTTGTTGCATAATTTGAACATAGTTTTTGGTTAATGCCACTCTTAAAATATCAATTAAAACAACGTTTTAATTTTATCAAATCACATTTACCATGAAAACTTGAAAATAATAAGAGATGACTAAAAACACTTTAAAATATTTTCATTGTTAATTTATGAATTTATGATTTAGCATCAATGAATTTTGTATACCATGTCTTTAAGAATCTGAGTTTATTTGAAAAATAATATACATAGTTTATTTATTTGTAGTGATTATTTATGAATGTTCAAACAATATTTTATTGTATTATTGTTAAAAATAAATATAGAATTTCATTTAATAAAATATGATTAACAGTGTTGAAATTGCTGCTATATACTAATTAATAAATTTTAATTTCGGTTTTTAAGACCGCGTTAGTTTAAAAAAACTGTGTAAAAAAACAAAAAGAGGGAAAATATTTTTAATTAAATAATTAAATCTATGAAAAAAAATATACACAAAAAAGAATTCTTATTCGCAATAATAAAACAATACTATGAACATATATATTCATCGTAAGGAACGAACTCCAGGTACATATTGAGAGAAAACTCAAGTTTTGCGCAAGCAAAGAATAGCTAGAAGGGTTTAAAAAAGGTAGTCTCTTCATAATCAAATAATAAATAAAATAAATGGCGAACTTGCGATGTCTGACGATGTGAAAGGAGCAATGTAATTTTTTACGAAAACGGGGATAATTAAAAAAAATATACATCTGATCTGGTATTTAATAATGATGAAACTGGATTATACTGGAAGAAAATTCCTTGCTGGACTTATCTATTTAAAATTGAAAAAACTGCTAGTGGCTTCAGGGTGGCAAAGGATCGGGTGAAGATATTATTATGCAGTAATGCATCTGTCGCTGATCAACTAAGCTCTCTAGTCATAATAATTGAAGGATATAAACATAGACTTTAATCCTGTACATAGTAGGGCTTACAAGAAAGCTTAAATGACCAAATACTAAAAAAATCATCTGTTCTAGAAACAAAATGATGATTTATGATTTTATTTATTTAATTATTATTGTATTAATTATAGTATATTTATTATCAGTTATATAACTACATTATAATTTATTTGATGACAAAAACATAGTTTAAAAAAATATGTTTTACTTTTGGACAACGCACCAGGCCATCCACATGATCTACAACATCCTAATGTTAATGTTGTGTTCATCACTATAACTTTATAGATAATCTAACCATAAGATCAGGGATCATTTCAACTTTTAAACGAAGAAGTTTATTATGTCATTGTTTTTTTTTTAAATGTTAGTTAACTGTATTTGGTTCTAAAGTTAACCATTATCAAAAAATGTAATGAAATATTATCGTAGTATCAAATTCAATCGAGTATATCTTCCTAGTTTTTATTTGCCTATTAATGTTATATGCCATATTAAAGCGTATATAATCTATTTTCAAAAAAATATAAAAAAAATGCAAAAAAAATATACAAAAAGAATACAATCCCAGAGTTTTGAAAAAACTCTGGGATTGTATTCGATTAACCAAAGTATTAACTTTGACTGGATTTTTAAATACTAGCATGGTTCGTCCGGGTAAAAGTAATTTTGTCAAAACATTGAAAATATATGCATTAATAACGGCAATAAAAAAAATCCTGTTACTTTGATGTACTTTTTAAGTAATTCCATTTTTAATAACACTCGAACAAAAACACGTGAGAGTCATAATTGCGAAGCAACAGATTCAAATGTCTGTATCTTTACGATTATTGATTGCACATTATTATTATATTTATTAAAATAAAGCCTATTTTATCTATATTTATTAATATATAAATATATATAGCAATTAGCTTTATATATTGTTCATTTCAAACAAAAGTTTTGATGAAGAACTTTTAATTTTTTTGTTTTAGTATACTTTTACTAACTTTTTATCATGAAATATTGTATTTTTTGTTTATTATTTATAAAAATATTATTTTTTATTTAATACACAACGCTGATAATTTAATATATAAAATTATAAGGAATAATATGATATAATATGTTATTATATAATATTAAATTTATTATTTGATATTGAAGAATATATCTTCACCTATATATATTTTGAATTTCATAAGTGTACCTCTAATGGAAAATAAGTTACAGATTTTTGGCAGTTGAATTCGTCATCTGGCCCACTTTGCTGCAGTTCGAAAACAATCGAGTCGTCCGAAGGGGTCTATCAGAGACCCCAAGCATTTCAAGTCAAAATATTGATTTTTCCAATAGTTAGGCATGATATGTTTCATAATTTGGTCGATACCGGATGCGAGCGAGAAATAACATCGCGCCCGTGGCAACTGAAGCGATTATTGTTGTTTTCATTTTTTTTCGCAATTTCGGAAAATAAAGGCCTATGATTATTTATAATATTTATTTTTTAGACAAATACAAAAAGTTTATGGCATGTAGGATTTATATTAAAAGAGTTATTCGAGAAATTAATGATGTCATGTTTTTATGCGGTTTTTTGGCGGGAACGTATCCCATGATTTTGTATGAGCTCCATGTCTTTTTTTGGTTGATTTTAATTAACGCGGCTTTCACTTGGAACATATATACCGCGTATATCAAGGGATGGTTGTATACAGTGAAAAAAGTAATTAATATTTATAAAAAACTATAATATTTGTTCAATAGATTTTTTTAGTTATATTTAATTTATATAATAATGATGTCATTGGTTTTTATTTATATATAATTATGTGTTATTAATTTAGATAATGATATAAAAAAATCTATGATATAATTATGTATGAAATAATTAAAAATAATATATTTTTTGATTCGAGTATAAAAAGATCAATGATTAATTTTAATTAAAACGATAAGTTACTCTGAAAATATCAGACGCGGTCATCTAATTGGCTATCAAAAGCCGACACCATTTTGCAACACGCGTTCAATAGCCACACGTTAAATACGCGACATTGAACTGGGTTTTGTTACAAATAACCAGTAGTGATTTTCACTGTCGGCAAACAAACGGCCAATGGCCATTGCGCACACCATTCATCGCCATGCTCGGTTAGCGAAGAATCGCTATAATCGTGGTCCGACGATGAGCCAATGCTAAATGTCTAGGACGCATTCTAAGCTATTTTTACGGTCATTTTGGTAATGTGGAACAAGGTGCTATACGTCTCTTTGTGTCCGACTCTTAATTTATAGTCAATTATGCGAATTTAACAGCGTGATTATTAATACAAAAATTTTACGATTGTCTGATACGATATTGAGACGTTAATATTTGACGCATAATCATTTTATTGTCGATTAAAAAGTCATTTTATCGTCGTAAACAGAATTATCCGCGTATCGGTCGTACTTTTGTAATGAATTATTTATTATAATAAAATGGAGTCGATTATAGGTTAAAGGACGATTCGATGGAACGAAAGTTGTGTTACATCCGGAGATTAAAAAAATTCGACATATAACAACGACCTTCACTTTTATAGGTATCATCTTATGTATTTGTCAGCCGATGCCATCCATGGAAACTTTATGTCTTAGAAAGTCAACCCGTCGACCAAGGTCGAAAAAATATATTTAATACAAAATATAATCATTGCAATTTTGCAACGTTAAATTTCACCGGCGAAAATAAAATATTTACATTGTGCAAATATGTATGTAATACCTCGAACGACAGTCGGTAGTGATTTTTGTACATTTTTTTACGTACGCTTAATCAAGTGACAATTCAATGCATTGAGAAATCGCAGTCGTAAAATTATTTACATAGATTCTTGGGCGTGGCCGTTGATTGCAACACGATCATCGATATTATGTGATCGATACATTAATATTAATATTATTAGGAATATTAATGTATCGATCACATAATATCGATACATTAATATTCCTAATAATATTAATATTAATAGGAATATTTTCATATTTATCAAATTATAGCGCGACGATGCGTCATTTTGATTATAAAATTAAATTTATGTATGCATATCTTTAGAATTTATTGATAAAACTTTAATGCCGCACTTACATAATGTCGATTTTTTTTAAAAATAAACGTATTTATTTTTTATATCCAGGAATGAACGCATGCATTTGCATCAATGTGAACAATTAAAAAATTAAGCACTCAAAAAGACATATAAAAAAAATTTGAATATTTATCTTAAACATGCAAATTAATGCTAATTGTATAATATTTCAGTAGAACAATTATCATACAAGATCACCATGTAAGCTAATCAATTATACAGTGATATCATATGGAAAGATGGACTCAAACGCAACCCGCACGAATATTTATAAAACATTAAAAAAATGTCATTTTTTAAATAATTTCATTGAAAAAAAAGCTTTTTTTTAAACATTTTTCATTTAAAATATGATTATGTATAAATTTTGCCATGACTTCCTGATGGAATAGTTTAAAACTATTTTTTTCCGTATCAATCTTCAACCTGAAATCTATGATATTGTTCAGATGTCGAAGTAATTGTGATTAATCTTATGCGTCTAAAAATATTAAACACGTCCGACTGTATGAGATCAAGTTTAAAGAAATAAACGTGAAAATTAGTCAAATTCTCAAAGCGTACGATTAGCTCATACTGGTTTTCAAACATACTAGCGGCAGCTGATTAATTTTTAATTTATTCCATCGGAATTAAATTGTGGAATATAAAATAATGGACACTATGACAATTTAGTGAGAGAGTGAGAAAGAAAATGGCTAAATAATACCCGTTTTTTTGGTAATTTTACGAGT
Source organism: Philopotamus ludificatus (assembly GCA_022495035.1). NCBI lineage: Eukaryota > Metazoa > Arthropoda > Insecta > Trichoptera > Philopotamidae > Philopotamus > Philopotamus ludificatus. The sequence goes on along the minus strand of JAGXCT010036025.1, from coordinate 22,897 downwards.
TTAAGAGGCGAGTATAAAAGTGAAGATCGCACGCATTTTTGTATTAGTTTATTTGTCTAGTCCCAGACGAAATAATTCAATTTCTCACCATGATGAAACAAGTAGAGATTGATTATATATATATTCGTACGTTGCATATTATAATGTAATTAATGTTTATATATTTTATTCAGATGTTCTTCTTCTTGTTCCTCGTGAGCATCGCTCTGGTATCAGCGAGACCGTCGGATCAACCCAACCCTCATGCCAATTCCAAAATTCTGAAATCCGCATTCGATCTTGACCCAGCAGGAAGCTATACATTCGGGTGAGTTTTTAATCATATTTATATTATTATTCTATGTATTAAATATATAATAATATGTTATTGTGTGCAGATTCGAAACCGATAACGCAATTTCTCGCGATGAAACCGGCGAACTTAAATTGATCAAGAACGAAGAAGGAAAGGACGAAGAGGTCGTCGTAGTCAGAGGATCATTCTCGTACACAGACGCCGAGGGCAATCCCTACACCGTGACTTACTACGCTGACGAAACTGGCTTCCATCCCGAAGGAGCTCATCTTCCCAACGTACCCGGAGTAGGACATGAAGCGAGACAAGTAGACCCACAACCACCTAAAAGAAATTAAACGTAGACAACCACAGCACGACGACATCGTTTAAGGCAAAATCTTTAATTTAGGTGTTTTTTTTTTCGACTGATATTTTTTTTATCTACAGTTCTTAAATTTTTCTTAGGAACTGTCCGATATGTATCGAAAAACAGTCACATATCGCGATCTCTATAGTTACGCAGATTGCTAATATGTGCAAAAAAAAATGAATTCAAATAAAAATGATTTAATACCATACACAATATTTATTATTTAATCCCATGGATTAGTACCACATCTCCAAATGTCAAAATCACATATAAATCAGTAATATTCTTATGTATTAAAATACAATATATGCATTGGGTAACATTTTGGCATAATACCTTTGGCTTTTCCGGATTTTCGACCACCTGTTTCTTGGCTAGACGTATATTAGATCAGATTACGATGATGATGTGATAATAACATAAATATTTCATATATAATACAAATTTAATTCTAGAATAAGTTAACAGTGACATTAAATTAAATCGAAATAAAAATAACTTTACAATACAGGAAAAATGTAAAAAGTATTATAAATTTATCAAAAAACAAGGTTTTTCTCTTAAAAATATAACTTCTATAATTTGTATTATATCTCAGGATACATATAATTTATTTTATTTATTTCTTAGCTTGTATACTATATATATTCCTAGTATTTTCTATAATTAATTCGAGTTTCGATGATAAGTTATTTGTTATATAGTAAAATGGTATAATCTAATCCTTTATATTTTTTCTTTTATTTTAAGGATAGCTAAACGCATTTTCCCTTCTACTTATATGAACCTTTATATATTTTTTCAATATTTTCTTCATCAATGTTTTCATATAGTATTTACGCGACTTTATTGGTTTTAATAATATTTTATGTTTATGATAGTTTCAAATATTAGAAGGACCAGGAATTAAACCATTTTTTGTAGTGAAACATTCAACATTTGAAGAAAATATTGCTCAAAATTAAAAAAATATAATTTCCATTATTATTGACCACCTTTTGCTTTTTCTTGTCCTTCCTAATATTTTATTAAAAGATTACTTTTTATGATTTTATTTTCATTGACAAAAACAACATTTATTCACGAAAATAGCTATCAAAATAAATCGATCATGCTCGTTTAACATAACTTCTTTTCCGATTTTATTAGTTTTGATTATAACTCATACATAAAACTCACTAACTTGGATTGATTAGATATCAATGCGAAATACGTTCTTTGATTTTATTTTTTACCTTTTTTTATAAAAGAAATTGCACTTTTTAGAGATAAAAATTAAACTAACGTGTAGATAAATTATAGATCAATATAGTTTGAAAAAAAATATAGATTTTGATACAATCAGACAATATCAGGAAATTTCTGATGTGCACTAAGTCGCGAAATTAAATGACATATAAATTATATATTTCTTTATTGGTTGATTTTCGTCTTTTCTTTATTAACGAATATTTTTGTAATAATTGCAATACGCAACGTAATTCGTTTAGACCAAGTTCTATAGTTCATAATTCTATAGATTTTCCTTATTATCGATTTTATATCATTATATTTATTTAATGATAATGTAAACAGTACGCATATTTATGTAAAATTCCGATCTCATCTTACAATTTGATACACAACTTGCGTGTTAAACAAAAAATTCAAATTATTCTCGATTGATTATATTTTTAACTCTAAATAACTAAACATGAATTAATTTAAATATTATAGCATTGTAATGTCTTGTTCTATAAGTTTATAATTATAATTTATGCACATGCATTTGCACCGTGTGTTGCAAAAATAAAAATGCATCATTCACGACATTCTGTTCATCGTAATTAATTTCGTAAATAAAAACTGCCTTCCGTTTTTAATGAAAAAGAAATATGAGAATGTAAATAATGATTCAATACATCATTTGCGTCTCGGAATAATTGATGTTTCTCTATGGCATCACGGTCAGCGTCCTTCTCCACGGACCCAAAGGTCGCGAACTATGCAAATATTTCTTTTTTCATCAATTAATAATATATCCCAGTATTTAAAGTTTATAGATAAAATGTCAATATTGTGGAATTCAATCCGTAGAGACGCGGCAAACGCGCAAAATGTCATGCAATCAAAGGACTCGCAAAACACGTTAACACATTTACTAAATGTCAAAGTGTGCAAAGGAATATAATATCGGCGATATTCTAAATATGCATAAATTATGGATAAGGTCAAAAATAATTAGAATCAAAACCGCAAGGGCCACGGGGTCAATTATCATCATATGAATTTATTCATACAGATTAACCGATCAAATAAAAAATGAAATAATATAAATCAATAATCGATGCTACAGTTATTTTGCATTGATTAATCGTCATTATGATCTTGAACTTTGATGAATTAATTACAATATAATAACCTAGTAATTAAAGATAGATCAATGAACTAGTGATATCATTTATTGAAAAAATAAAGCATGGATCGTTCGATAATGGATCAATTAATTTAAGTAATCATGTTTTTTTACATATTTATTTTATGTAGGAAAAGACATCATGTGTGAATGTCATTTTTTTATTATTGATAACAGGTTGTTTATTGTAACCTTCGGCAGCGAATAAATTGCGTATTTATTTATATTATTAATTAATATGACATTGTATGCATTACGAAATCGACAAAAATATGAATCAATTTTATATCATAATTATAATTGAAACATTGAAAATACTTTATTTTAATTGTTAATTAAATATTGAAGCGAGATTTGCACAGTAATGCTAAATGAGGAATATTATAATAATTACTTAATTCATATAAATATAATAGTGATTAACAATCTGTTTAAGAATATGAATATTTATAAAATCGTCATTTTGTAAATAGTTTTGTTAAAGTAATTATGTATTAAAAATAAAAATATGTATATTAAAATTAAAAATGTAAATGATATTCCACATGAAATGTAATGATTTTAGGTTTTCTTCAGTTGAATGGTTCCTGTGTGATACCTGAAATAATTAAACAGGAGTATTCAAATAAATTTAGACTCAAATAATAATCAGGATGATTTTTATATAATTTTCGTTAAATATTATTTATTTTTAATGTCATAATTAATTTTTCCAAACTATCCTGAATTTATAATGATTTTTTTGTGATCAAATAAATAATCAGCGACATTTAATTAATCATAAAACTTAATCTTTTTATAACTTTATTTAAATACATAATATATACAATTTTTACGTCACTATTTTTGCTTTTGAATAAATTAAAATATTTTTTTTTGTTACAAACCTGTTATTATTATATATTAAGTCGCGAATATAGGGTAAATACTGTATCACATAATACAGATGTATCTACTGTATTAAATGTAATAAAAAACGGATCAAAAAACTCGCGAAACTTTTTGACGCTTTTATGAAAAAAAATGCAAAGTTGACATTTGTTCTATAATTTGGTATATTATTTCATTTAAGTGCCATGGCACGCGTGCCGCATATTGGCACGCATGCCATAGGTTGACGGGTACTGGATAAAATCAAATAAAAATCATTTTACTCGTATTTGATCAATAAATTAAAAACATGCATTAAAAATTCAAATTTAATTAGTATACTGATATTATGACTTGTTATCAGCGGTCTCCAATAATTCTGCATTTGGATATAATCGATTATGTATTATTCAGATTTTTTCAGGAAAATTTCAACAGAAATTCAGACGGTCGAAAAACTAATTTTGTTTCACTCTGATTTATTAATATTTTTCATTTCACTTTACACGAAAAACTGTTTATATTCCATGATTAAATTCACTTTTCACTGTAATTAATTTATCTTGCGTTCAATAATTAGCTATTATTCAGTATTAACCTATTTCGAAACGAGCGATTCAATTGATAGGCTATTATACACGTGAATAAAATTGCAATACGCTAAAAAATGATTGATTACGACAAAAAAAACTGCTAAATAAATAACTCAATAAGCCAGCAAGTGATCACATACACATTGTGATAATCGTTTTGCAATACAAACATCGGGAACCATTGTGATTCGGCATTTAACAAATCGATGCATCCATGCACCGGGACCACAGACAAATGCTATCTTCTTTTTTTTACATGTACACCGTTACACATGATGTGATGAACTCTTAATTTCGTACAAATGTCAAAGTAGAAGTATTGAATGGGAGAAAAAAATGACGGGATGAGTAGAGGAGGTGTAATACTTGTTTTTAGACGATTTTAGATTCGTATAAAAGAGCATCTCGGCGTGATTATGGCATCAGTTTCTCATTTTGCTTCTCTGTCAAACTGAGCATAGCCAAGCAAAATCTCATCATGAAAGTGGTAAGTGAGTGGCAAGTGGGGGATCGTGCGAAAATCTAAAAAATACGAACACAAACCAGTGACAAGTGATAAAATCAGTGATACGGACGCAGTGTTTTAAAATATCTAATTAATTTTTTAGGTATTCGTCTTCCTGGTCGCTTTGGCGTTGGCCTATGCTGCTCCTGCTGGAGAGCAACCCGTCTACAAAATCATCAAGTCGTCGTTCGAACAAGAACCCGCTGGCGCTTACCAATTCGGGTAAGACGAACGATTGACATAAAACTCATGACCCAATTATGCTAACGATCATATAATTACAGATTCCAGACTGAAAATGAAATCAACCGCGAAGAAACCGGAGAATTGAAGACAGTCAAGAACGAGGAGGGAAAAGACGAGCAAGTCATCGTAGTCAGAGGATCATACTCATACAAGGATCCCGAAGGAAAACTGATCCAAGTAACGTTCTACGCCGATGAAACCGGTTTCCACGCCGAAGGAGAACACATTCCCCAAGCACCAGCTAAATAATTCGATCCATCCCAACGAGAAAAACACTATAATTTATCCTAATTTCATCACGGCGGAATGAGACTATCCTTTCCTATATTTTCATAGGGAATTTTAGTTAAAACCCAAAATCAGCCGTCGCCTTCACTGCCTGAAATACTATGCAACAACTCGACTTTTATTATGCAGATTGTAAAAATGTAAATTGAAAAAAAAAGATATATATTTAATAAATAAAATAATATTTGTGAAAAATTTATGGTATTTCAATTCAACTCCCATGGAACGACCATGTACTTATCGATATATTATACACGAGTCGCATATTGCGCAATAATTGGCTTATCCAATTTGATTGATTGAAATATTGCATATTGTGAATGATCATGCCTACATAGTATTTAGGACGTGATATTTAAAAAATATACATATATGTAAATGATTCAATAATATATTGATTATTTAATTTTTATATTGCGAATTTTTGTGCAATAATTAGCTTCGGTCATAATTGATGATTCAATATTAAATAATCATATTTTTTTTTATCAATATTCGTGAATGAATTGTTAGTGAACGTCTTCTAATGTCACAACATACACACACACCAGTGTATCCGAAAATTGTTGATTTTTTTACTCTTATGTTAAAAATCGCATTCGCACAATGAGATCGTGTAGTAAACTGGAAGGTGTTAACAAATTAGCTCATCAACCTGTATATGACCGAAATGGATAAAAAAAATTAGTCATAAATTTGTTATATCGATTTATTATCGCATTTGCGATATTTATTTCTCTTAAAATCTTGTTTTGCAAACGGCAAAATAAAATATTCAAATGCATTCCTAACCATTTATAAAATACATGTTGCAATTTTATTGCATTATTTTAATTATATTGCTAATAAAATGGATTCGTTTTAAGCATTAAACATTTTTATGATCTTGATTAAATGCAGACTACTTCGAATAGCGAACACGATGGCAATTTCTTTAATTTAAATTGTATAACATTCGACAATATACGTACATTTTCTTTTTATAAGAAGAAAATAATCCATATAATTTCATTTTCTCACATAATTCAAGAATTTTTAATTAATGAATTTATTAAAAAAATTAAATTAAAAATGACTACAGTTTGCGGATTTTCTCGACTATTAAATTATATTTAAAGAAATAGTAAAAAATATAGGGAATATTATTTATTTATTCGTCGATTTTATTTGTATCCCCTTTCAAATAGTTGGAAGGCCACAACTGATGAATATGGAAGCCAAGGAATCGTAACGGTTTTGTTTTTGGTCAAAAAAGTTTTACCCAAGTTTTGGACAGTTTATAATTGAGACCTATTATTATGGTTAGAGACCTATTAGTATGATTAACCGATGGTAGGAATAAGTTTATGGCTTGAAGGTAACATCCATATTATTTCGGTAATGTAAGTTAACCCGACTGAGCTTAGTTAGTGGTCGGTTAGGTGTTCGATGAAAACTAAGCAAAGAAAATCCATTACCTCTGCATATTTTATAAAAATATTTATTGAGGTAGTTTGACGATTTGGAATTAATTAATCTAATGTCGTCCATCCTTCATTCGAATAACTAATCATAAACAATTAATATAAATTTCAATTCAACTGAAATAATATTAAAAATAAACCAGTGTCGTGGTTTGACACTGGGGGAATATAAAGTGTGAGTGACTCATTCCTTGCACCTTTAGAATTTTTAATTAATCTTTATACGGGTGAATGGCGTTATCTGGTTATACCATTCATCCATCGTAATAAAATAAATAAATAATCAAGATTTTCGAATTCGATATGCAATCACGAATCATATTTTATATAATTCCATTGAAAATTTTACTGTGCTATAAAATAATGAAAACATTTACAAATATATTTATTTGAAAATTTAGAATATATTCTCACTAACCAAACCTTTTTCTAATCAAATCGCAGATAATATACTCACATTATATTTATTAAATAATTTATTCAAATTTCGCCATAAAAAATATGGATATAAAGTTTTTCGATTTTTAATGATAATTTATTAGATATGCACTATAACACGGTCTGAACAATTATTTTGAGATCAACATCCTTAATTTACAATGATAATAAAAAAATAATAATAAAGAAGTATGTAATACGATAGTTTTTATTACGTTGATAATTATATATTCATATGCATGGCACAACGACAATTGGGCGCAGAGCAAATCGACGATTCGGCTACAAAAATTTTGATATTTATCATAATATGGAGATTTATATTTTTATAATAATCGCATAGACATAATTTAATCATGAAATTTTTTCGTTCTATTTATTTACTTTTGGCGCGGAAATGTCGTCGTTATTCAATATTATCGGGGTCGGATTATATGCGCCGATTTGGTTCGTGCTCAATTCTCGTTTACCATATGTATATATTAGGTAACGCGGAAAGAAGTGTCATTTTTACATTACGACAAAAAAAAATATAAACAAAAATTATAAAATATTAATGTCTATGATCTTTTTCCGCAGAATAGGCATTTTTTTAATACCCTTTTCGTACAATTCTGGCGTTTCTTTTTAATAAAATACGAACTATTTTTTATCTCAAAGCGAAAGATGATAATTATCAGACGAAAATAGTAGATGTTCCAGAACTTTTAAATTCCGTTCTATTTTTTTTTTGGTAATTCTTGCAGAACATCTTTGATTGTTTCCTAAAACTATTCGTCTTTTTAGCAGTACCTCCCTTAATTCTATTAATTGGGTATAATACATATCTTCCATAACGGTCTGACCAGGTTTTTTGTAATTTATAGTTAATTATTTCTAAAACATCCCTACAAATATAAAAGGAGAACCATTTTCGGTCAAGGATGGCGTAGGGGTAGACAAAACTACCTAATTCGATCCCAGAAATAATCGTTCTAAGAAACAGAACGTTTTTTTTCTGTGCCTTATAAAGATTTTCTTTTCTGTTGCACATCTACAACCAAGATCTTTTGACATCTCCTTAGCTTTGATTGTTTTAAGCGAATCTGGCTCCAACTAAAACCAAGTTTAAAGTGTCATAATCGATTTTAACCTAGCCCTGTCAAGTTTTTGATTTTTCTCGAATAACTCTTAATATAAATCCTACGTATCATAAACTTTTTGTATTTGTCTAAAAAAGTATAAAGAATAAATATTATAAATAATCATTGACCTTTATTGTCCGTAATTGCGAAACAAAATTAAATAAAACAATTTTCGCTTCTGTTACCACGGGCGCGATATTCTCTCGTTCGCATCCGGTACGATGTGCCAAATGCGAGTGACACGTGCCGTGATAACTCGGTCGACGGCGTGTACTCAGTCTGCGGCGGAACATCGCCGAGTGGGCGGGTTATTTATGAGTCATATTCATTAGTTAAAAAAAAAAAAATATCGAACAAATTACGAAGCAATACTTGGGGTCTCCGACAGACCCCCTTCGGGCGACTCAGTTGTTTTCTAGCCGTGAAGGATCAGTTGAGATCCCTGATTTTGGTTTGTCAGTTTACCTTTTTTCATCAATTTTATAACTATCTACAACATTGTCGAAGATTAAAGATGTTTCTATAAATACCACATATAGTCTGTGTAGCTTCATTTGATTTTAACCCTTTATCAAATAAAAACAGAAAAAATTATCACAAATGTGTCTTTTCAATCTCTAGCTGCTCCATTTTTATTATGGTCCAAAACATAAAATGAGGCAAAACAGAAAGATTCCTAACAAAGTTTAAAAACAATAACAAACACGATGTGTTAATTTAACGGCAGCTGGTAATGCAACAAAAAATGACATTTCTTCTCGCTTTACCTAATTTATTTTTCTTCAGATATTAAAATGCAATGTTGATGTTAAAATGCTAGAAATATAGGAGAAACCTTCTACTCTTATTTTCCGGAAACATCTTGAATATATTTTTTTATGATCTATCATTCCTCGCAATTACTTGATATTGCCCTGAGTCCTTCAATGTTTAATATACATTCAGTGCAAAAAATGTTATGGTCGGTCATTAGACGGTTACTGTAAAGTTTGTGTTGATAATATCTGGTAATGACTACGGAAGCAGATTTTCAGAGAGGAGACTGAATCGAATCAACCCGATGCGTGCCGAATTATTTTTGCAAACAAACAATAATACATGCTCATTAGTTGCATAATAGAAGGGCCGCGTGGTTTTGGACGATTTTTTCGGCATTATTTTGATTTTTTCGAACCGCAAAAAGAATATATAGGCTGTTGACATCGTTAAGTCCGGCGGTATTATTTCATATGCATAATACAAGCAAGATGACCTTCTGAACTGTGTATTCTACGATATTTAACGATGCCGTCTTGCCAATTACATACATACGCAGCATGTGTTTGAACAGAATTTCTAATATTTTAGTCAAACACGCGCAATTGCCCAAGCTTTCGGGCTGTTTGTCCAGATTATTTGGTTCCGTTCTTCGGATGTTCAAGATGGGATCTCGAATAAATGACCCACATACACGTTGTTGCATATGTTTGTCGCAACAAGTCTAGGACGACCACTTTTTAAACGTCATTATTAATGGGCTTATATCAAAAACAATTTATAATCGTCTTCGTGCGTTGTGATGCAATTGGCTTTTATCTACGGAAGGGATAAAACGCAACGGAATCAGATATTTATGCTTATAATTTGAATATATTAATCTGGTCGGAGCTTACGCTGGCTGTGTTACCACGCTCAGTGCAGTCTAGGGTTTGCATTACCGGTTTACCGGTAAATCGGCAAAAAGGCACCATCAATGATTTTATCACGAATTAAGGACAGATACAGACATATTATCACGAAAGTTTATCGTAGATATGCATACGGAATAGGGTGTTTTGTTTTTTGACTCTGGCAACATTGATACACAGTTTGTTACTGGTTCACTGGTGTGGTGATCAACACAAGATTAATTCACTGAAAAGGGAACTATCAGTTGAAACACTGACCAGTACTTCAAGTTATCTCCATACAAAATCTAAAATTACGAACTATATTAAATCAATTGATGAAACATTACCCGCAGTTATATCCCGGATGGTAGCAAAAGATGGAATCTGTTTTAACACGTTTTGTACATCTTATGATTTAAGAAAATTACTTGATGGGAAGGGATTTAAAGACATTCCAAAGTTTCCCAATGCAATAAGAAAAAATAGACGATTTTTCAGCAATGACAGAACGAGTATTTAGTGTTACAATGGACATCGATAAGAAATCATCGGTATATGAATGTGAATTTGCATGCCAAAAATAAATATTGGAATCTTGGAATTATTCGATTCAATAGATCGATGTCGGTGAAAAAGTAATCGAGTATCTAGAAGAAAAGTTAGCAGGATTTACCATTAAAATGACATAATATTGGCATTAGAACCGATAAAAGAAGCTGTAGAAGCTCTATGTCGTGAAGACATAAATCTATATACAGCGGACATAACATTGGAATTTATGCTCGATGAACTGTCTAAATACAGTTTTTTTTTAGCCAGGGAACTTGAAGAAGAGCTAATAATTCGAATAAAAGAAAGAAGGACGATATATTTCGATGTGATATCTTAATGATCCTGATACAATAAATGATTTTGATGAATATTGAATATACAATATGACAAATAAAACTATAATAATGGCGAAAATCTTAGATATAACTATGCATGTATTTTCAAGTGATGAGAATTATAAATTTTCTGAATTTGATGAAATGAAAATAGTCAAAATATTAACACTTGAAGAAAGGCTTAAATTAACAATAAATAACAAAAATAATGTGGATGTTGTTCAGAGAGAAATGTCATATTTCGGACTCGAAAAAAATCGTGGCAAATATTTGAACATTGCATTTTAACATCTGATGATTTGCCGATCAACTAGTATTGAATCTAATCGACGTCTATTTGTTTTCATTTACAGGTAAACCGGTAATGGAAGAAATTATTTATCGTTTACCGGTTATTGCAATTTGACGGTAAATAGTACGCCCTAGTGCAGTCATACTGACTCACAACTTCTTTGAGCCACTTGCCGCTTGTTATTTTTTAGATAAGAATTTTTTCGATAATTTAGTATTTTTAATATTCCGCAGCACCACCAAATATGTTACCCACGAGCCGCCACTGATTATAAACGTATCGTATTCCCACCTATTTTCATAATTATCAATTTGTATACGAAACTTAATTGTATATCTAAAAATTATGTCCATTAATGCAAATTTTCTATATCATTCGTAGAGATGCAGCAATAAAATTTTACGATTTTTTTATCCTATAAAAATGCATACAAGATTTGTTTATTATTGAAAAAAATATATTAAAATTTTATGCTTGTGTTGACTTATTCAAAGTTAACTAGTCTATCGCATTCATACATGCCGTATTATTTATTTTTTAACAGCATCACAATATCCTGATTCTATAAAAAAAAACATCCAGAATTACCCTGTATGCAAATAAGATATTTATTCAAAATAGCTTTTTAGGAAATCTATATAAGAAGATGAGAATCCAGAGAGCATTCAGTAAACATTAACAATAGTGGATATTATCATATCAAAATGAAGACAGTAAGTTGATTAATTTAAATTATATATAAAGCAGTGTTTTTTTAATTGAATAATGCATTTTTCAGTTTTTCATATTTTTCTTTGTGATTGCATTGGCATATGCTTTACCTCAACAACGTCCTAAAAAAAATCCCCAACAACCTCCTCCACAACATCATCAAGATCCTTCTCCAAAACATTCAGATGGTTCTGAAGCTCATGTAAGAATTTTGAAAAGTTTTTTCCACCACGAACCCGAAGGTCCATATGCATTCAAGTGAGATTTCAAAACAATTAAATATGATCTGTTTCCGTGCTTTTTACTTTTTAATTATTATTAATATTTCAGCTTTGAATCTGAAGACGGAATCACCAGGAATGAAATCGGAGAGCTGAAACAAATCAAAGACGAAGAGGGTCACGAAGAGACGGTAGTGGTGATCCATGGATCTTATTCGTATCCAGATGCAGACGGAAAACTGTTGACTGTGACCTATACCGCGGATGAAGATGGTTTCCATCCCGAGGGCGAACATCTTCCGAAATAAGAACATTAACCGAACGACTCCCCGATACAATGAAATATGGTGAAAAATTATTCTTTGTTATAATAAAATATTTATCTTGATTGATATTGGACAATAAAAAATAATATGAAACATAGAGTTTTTAGACATCTAGTTTATTGCATCAACACTTTTGCTGTTATATATTAGTGTACTATTTCATTAGCCGATCCGTCACGACGGCTCGAATCCAACTGCTCAGGCCGATGGGGTCTATTTTATATGAAATGAATGTATGAAAATAGACTCGGAGGCGACGTGCGCAAAAAGCGACGGCTCGACGCATGTGGTTTTTTCACTTGCACAGCACGATATTTTTTCTCGCTCGCACTTGCACATTCGCGATGTTTTTTCTCGCTCATATCCGGTACGGAGCGATAAAAATATCACAAATTAATGAAAAAAATATTAATGATTTTTTTTTTTTTTTGCAATTGCGGACAATAAAAGTAATTGATTATTTTTATTTATTCTTTACACTTTTTTAGACAAATACAAAAAGTTTGGGACAGTAGGATTTATATTCGAGAAAAATCAAAAACTTGGGGTCCAAAATAAACCCACCCCATCGGCACGGCTATGTTAAAACGGTCTGCCACGGTGGCTCTAAAACAATCGCGTTTTAATTTGTTTCCGCAATTGCAGACAATAAAGGACAATGATTATTTATATTATTTAATCTTTAGACATTTTTAGACAATTACTTTTTAAATTTTGTTACATGTAGGATTTATATTAAAAGAGTTATTCGAGGAAAATCAGAAACTTGGGGTCCCCATTGGAACCAATAGGAGCCCAAACTACTAAATAAAAAAGTTTACATCAAAACTCAACTTCCAAAATGATTTAGTTTTTAAAAAAATTAAAAAATGTTAGTTGTTATCATAAATATTTCCAATAAGGCAGATTGCGATTTTCTTGAAAACTCGTTAAATTCAATGTCACTAATAATTTCAAATATGATATTTTTTGCAACAATGATTGATCATAAATGATGCATTATTCAACCTTGAGACACATAGCATAATAGATTTTTAAATAATTAACAATTGGAATGACGTGTATTTGCAAAATCCCTTTGACGCAAATTGTTATGAAGAAATTTATACTAATATAAAGGGCTGAATTCTAATATTTTCATCTACTTCTCAATAAGTAGTGATTCGTTACATACATGTGAGTATTAATTATTTTATAAATATAATTCTATATAAATAAAATAATAATGAATTAATTTAATTACACAGCATCTTTAATATGAAGCAAAACATTGCATTTTTATTCATTTTAATTGTGCCAATTGTTTTATTACAAATGGTACATACTGCGACAATCGATGAAGATGTTGAGCTCATTGACGACACTCCTGATGATATCGATTTAGCTCAAGAAGGCGAAGGAAGAACATTCGAACATTTTAGTGAGCTGGGCAAGAAACCATTGCACGTCTTCAGCAAGCTAGCACACAAATTGGGATATCTCTTGGATCCTGCTTATGTTCCATATACTAAATACGAAAAACCATTGCCGTATTATTATGGATTCCCTATCAAATATCGCGAACCCTCGGATTCGAATAAATTCGCAAGCATCTCGTCGCAGACTAAATTTGTATTAGATACGCCCAATTATGAAATGTATTAACCATTGAATATTATTATAACTTATTTATTTATTTAAATATATACCATCTATGAAAGGATTATTAATTTTATTTAGTCAAGTTACAAACCAATATATCATTATTATTAAAAATATATAAATTAAATGCTAGATGTCAGTAGTATTTAATCTAGGTACATAAATAAAATAAATATGGTTAAAATATCATATTTATATTCATAGCCAAGTCATCATTGATCTCAATTACAATCATATTTTAAGCACTGATACATATTTTTCTTATCGTATAAAATCACATTAATTTTACATTTAAAATTCAATTATGAGGATTTCATTTTCTATAATTGCGTCCTTGCGGCTCGGGATGAGCTGCATTGTAAGCCAACGAGTCTCGGATGGCCTTTGGGATCGGAGGCGGTGTCGGGATATGGGCGCCTTCAGCTCTGAAACCATTTTCGTCAGCAATATATGTAATGGTATATAAAACTCCATCTGGTCCAGTGTACGAATATGATCCTTGCATCACCTGAAAATATTTTCAAAATAAACAATAATACCGTTTTTTTTTAAATAAATCATTTGAATTATATGTACTTGAGCTTCTGATTGTGATCCACGGTTTTTAAGAAAGCCATCTTCTTGTGCTCGTATTCCGTTTCCAGTTTCATAGCTAAACACAAATATATTTAATGATATTTACGTCTCATAATTTGAGATAAATTATGTGTCACATACTTGTATCTATATGATCCATCCACGTTAGATTCACTATTGTATTTCAAAATGGGAACATCTTTCAATGAACCCCCATAAGAACCTCTTTGACTCGAGACCGCGACGGCACTCAAAATTACAATAGCTGATATCTTAAAAAATAATTTTAATTTAAATAATGTTTTAGCAAAAATAAAAAATATAACACTTACCAATTTGATGCTCTGCATTTTGAATTTATTTTCAATAACACTTTCAGGAAAATAAAAAAAAATGAATAGAAGAGATCACGGTTCTCTATTGACGTTCGAGTATCTACGTACGTCTGGCTAATAACTCAGAACCCGAAAGCACCTGCGTCTTATACCTTGCACGGTGATCCTCGAATGTTAAAACAACAATGGTATCTGAAGAGTATAGTTTGATACACATTGTTATTTATAGTGAACGGACTCGGTCGGTTGAAGATGGTGTTGGTACACCACCCACGGCACACGCCTTGCTCTCCACATTCCCAGGATTGAACTTCTCTCCAACGGTTGCGACATCCGTCAAAATGCATTGGGAAAATAAGATACAGACCGGCGATGGCCTCTATTTTTTTCGAATTGTATTAAGCGGCTTAAGGTCAATTTTTGAGTTTTGAATGGCACTGCGGATGTCATCGTTCCATTCGGCGATTCGATTTGGTTCAAGGGCGGGAAGATAGGTTCGATTGATTCATCCTCCGAAGACAATGTATCACTTTTTGTTCGAGTCTTTTCGTACGGTAGCGAGATGCCAAATCTAACCATGGTTTTATTTTCTATTGTATCACTGTAATTGAATGATTAAATCTGATTTTGGATGCCATCATATAATGGCATGGGTCTGTATCAATTTTTCATCACATCAATTATTATTGTTGCCGTTGGTTCGGTCCATGAGAATTATAGTAATCTTATTTTGATAATTTTCACACAGAAATAAATTATTTTAGCATAATATTATAAATAAAAAACATAAAATGCTATAAATGAATATTCAAATTCATATTTTATTATTCAGTACACAAATCGGATTTTTTTAATTTCACGAGCTGTACGCGCCCAATTATCTTTTTTAATTGTTGTTGTGTTGGTATACTTGTTACTGACGTATGTTGACATTTTTAGATATATCGAATGCGTACTTAATTATTAGTGGGATTTATCGCCGGTGAAAAAAATGGGAAATGCAGAAAGATTTTATTTTAAGATACTTCAGCCTTCGTATTCATCGGACATAGCTCCCTGCTATTTCTACTTATTCGAAAAGATAAAAAGACAAAATTTATCTGATGAAGATTACTCTAAATGAAATTAACATTGATTTATAAATAAAAAAAAATTGAGTAAAACTAAAATTTTGCGACTTTTTGTTGAAACTCTTATATAAAATTGTTTTTTTGTGGTTTTCGTTTAGGGAGGACTATATTGAGTTCTATTAAAAACCATGTATGTTTATTTTTACATTTAATAGTAACGTATAAACTTTTATCTTGAAATAAAACCAAAATTCGATATATTTTTAGACCTACTGCTGGCACTAGTACTACTTCTTGAAAAATACATTTCATCTTTGATCAAAAAGGACTAAATGTGGTTTATATTAAATGAAACTATACCTTTAAAATAAAAATCATAGCTAATCAATCGCATCAAGGCTTCTAAACCGGTATTTTATAGTTTCGGTTTTCGTTACGGCTCAATTAAAAATATATCGGTTCGGTTCCAGTTTTCGTTTCCGATATTATAATAATTATTAATTTCGCTTCAGAAGAATCATTATTTTTTTAATGTTTTTATTTGTGTTAAAATATATATTTCCCATATATTTATCAGTGGCGTACAGTGGACTTGATGTTGGGTGTGCTGAATGTTTGAAAAAAATATAAAAAAAACCTGTTTTTTTAATGAATTTTATTACTATTTATATAATAATTCAATTCTTCGTTTTTGCGGCATTAATTTTTTAAGTAATACTAATGGAGAAAAAAATACTCATAAAATTAAAACAGAAAGGCACACTTTACGATAGTTCCAATAAAAAAATAATGTCGCAAAAACTAAGAATATAATTAATATATAAATAATAATAAAATTCATTAAAAAAAAATTGTATTTTTTTTCCACATTCAGCACACTCAACATCAACACCACCGTACGCCCCTGATTATTTATACTACAAAAATTGATATAATAATCAACTAAAGTAGTAATAATTAATTATTAATATATATTGTATGACAATAATATCGGTGGCGGCTCGTATGTATAATATTTGGGGGTGCTGCGGAATATTAATAATTAAAAATGTATATAAAATATAATAAAATAATGTGAGGTAATAATACTAAATAACAAAATAAGTAACAAGCGGCACGTGGCTCAAATAAGCTGTGAGTCAGTATGACTGCACCGAGTCGCAGCGCGGCCCGGGGCTTAGCGGCGAGACCCCCCCCGCATTCCGCTACCGACCCGTATCCATCCTATACACGACGCCGACAGCGCTGACGAGCAAGCAGCGCTCTTGCTCCACATCTCGCGGTAACACTGCCTGCGTAGGCACCGTGTAGATTAATTAATTAAAATAATATTTATATTTTCATATACATAATCAATATATATTTCCTTAATTTGCTTGGGGGTGCTGCAGCTCGGCAGCGTATATAGACGAGCCATTATAGCAATTATTATTTCATATATGTATTTTTATTTTCCTCCCAAAATTCTACTGGACTGGAGTGTAAGATTGTGTAGACGCATGTATTTTAATACGTACCGAACCGAAATAAACTGATATTTTTTTCAGTTCAGCTACGGTTTCCAGTTGAGTTCTAGTTCAAAGCTCTGAAGAAGAGAACATAGAACATAAAACATGTTTAAGGAAAATATATTTTTTTAATATTTTGCTTACAATAATTTCTAAGAATTGTAGATTGGTTATCACAAAATACTTTCTAAAATGTACGATTTATATTTGTAATACTAATGAATAGTATTTTGAAATAAATCAATGACATTTTTGCAACATTTGTAATATTTTAATGTTTATTCAAATTAATGTATATTAATATTGATTATAATAATATAATACAATTTTTATGGATTTTTTCCACTGAATGTTCTACATCTTTCAGTTTAAGAATTATTTACATTTTATATCTTTTTTGACATCCCTGTAAAGTTGAAAATTATTACGATTTTCCTGGAAATGTCAAAATCAATTTTAATGTCACTAACGTATCTAAAATTGTAAATGCATAGCTGAATAATGATATATTATGCATTTTTGACATAAACTTATTATCATCATAATTTACATTTAATATGAAGATTCACAGATTTCGTAACAGGTCACAATGCAATAATTCTCAGTGGGTGTAATCATTATTCACGATTCACATAATGATTGCAATAATAATTATATATTTTTGCACAGGTTGTGGGTTCAATTTGTGACGTAATTAAAATTTCAAAATGTGCATCCGTTCAAAAATTCCGCGTACATGTTTGTTTTATAATCCTGCGAACTATGATATTCAACAAGATCAATCACCACGGACGTTTCCGGCATATGAAAGTGGATATGCACCGACGTAAATTATAATTATCGATGTTAAATGTCAATGCAGCCCGATGCATATGCAATCAATTCATTGTGTGCGATATGATTTAATGACATTTTGAATTAGATCACACGTCGACTATTCCCATGCATTCGCTAATGTATTCAGTGCGGTGATGGTAGTTTTTGACGAGTGTTTCGAAAAGTGGTGCCTCCTATATTGGCCGATGATTATTACGAAAAAGCATTGAATCATAATGCAAAGGTCTATAATAGAGACAGAGCTAATAAACGCCGATCGAGCGTATCGTGGCAAAATGGATGCTGACTCGAGGAGAGCCGCTTGCCCTTTCTGGTACTGGAGCAACTGCAGACAATAATGGCGGTGTCTGAAACGATTATTGCAAATTACCCAAGACCAAAACTATACTTTGGTCCTGGACACAAAGAGATTCCTTTGCTGTTGTTTTATTTTGAACAGGTCGATGCGAATGCCTGGTTCGCAGACTGATCTAGCCCTTTGATATGAGAAGAGCAAAACGAAGTGTTTTAGAAAGGGATCATCTATAGACGTTTACGTGCTATTGATTGTTTGATACACATTTATGATCGTCTTTGATTATTTATAATAATAACAAATATTATTAACTAATAACTATTGGCTTACCTCTTGAGTAAATATTTGTTTGTAAGCTGCGCATTAATATTGTACTTCTATGGCGTTAAAAAAAATATCAAAAAATAAACCAAGTCTGGCAGTAAAGTAAAGTAAAACTTCATATAAATTATTAAGATCAAATCATTAATGGTACATTAATGGTAGGAGAGATGGGACAAAAACTGAAAATTCAACTGTTTCAAGTTTTCATTTAATAAATATTTAATAAAAAAATAATGAATTACCCAGAATTAATGTCGTATTTTATTAATCAAACTATCAATATGAATTCTTGAAAAGTAATCTTTGACTTTATGCTATCTATTCCATCATCATCATCATCATTTGCCAGGGCACAAGGCTCTCACTCGCTGAGGGCATGGGCCTTACCAAACTCTCGCATGGTAGTTGAGGCCAATGGAACCTGAGTCTTACACGTGACGTGAGGGATCCCCTTTCGTGTCCATACCGCGGGGACCCAAGCCGTCTTGGTATGCGATTTTTTGTAAAGAGTTTCCCTCTCTTGGCCATTGCTGGCATTGGACGTACATCTTCTACCTTGTTGGAATCGGATTTTACCCTCTCGACTGTGTTTAGGCAAGTAGAAGGGGGTTTGTCTCGGTATTCGTTTATTCTCTTCTCTAGGGCGTTATCTGCTTATAACGAGTCACGAGTGACAAGTAGCGAGCAACCACAAACACACCTATATAGATATACATATGCACATCTGCCCAAAACAAGTCTCAAGTAGCCGGTCGCAAGTGATTATTAGCCCTGTCGCGCAATAGCAATCCTTTCATCATGGAAAAGACCTCCTTAGAAAAGACCCCTAGTAATTTTATTATCTTTGACTTTATGCTATCTATTCATTAATCATAAATCTCTTTTTTGCAATAATCTGCATATGTCGAGACGTTTTGCCTTGTTGCGTTTGAATAGATCGTGTGAGATCTAAACAACAAGTCTTTGATTTTTTTAAATTTTTTTTAGGCATCTTTGAATAGTAGATCATGATACGCATATTTTAGTTAATAACTCGCGGATAGTCTTTGCTTTGATTTCAGCTTTCAAATCCACTTCATTTATTCGAACTAACTACGCCGTCCTCTTCCAGATCCATTGTCCAAATCAATGCTTCCAGAATTATTTCTTTAAACCCATCGTTGCAATATCTGATATCCAATTTGTCACCATAAATAGCACAAATATTTATTCTGCATCCGGCTTTTTTTTTCATATGAAATTGCATCGGCATGCAACACCTCATATATTTTTTTGACGGACACCCTTCTCTGATTATCAATAGAAATAGGGAGAGGGACATTTTTATCTCAAAACAGTATTTAATAAAGTTAATTACAGTTAATAAAATTGTTAATAAAACAGTTAATATACGTCTTTTCAGGACGATAAATCGACGATGACTATTTAAAAAATGCGACATTAATTCTTGGTACCCACAAATATAAAAAAGACATCAATAAAAATACTTTATTGGAAATTATATTTTCGAATTACATGTATAAAATAAAGTTAATTAAACATATACAGTTAACCCTCCTATAGTGTCCTCTGCTATAGAGCGGGGAGTGCGGCAGTCCCTCTTATAGTGCTTCCTTCTTGATCGCTGCTTTATACAAATCGCTAAAAAATCTAAATGTAAATTTTGTATGCTTTTATTTTCCATAAGGCGGTTTTTTATAGCGTGGTTTTTATCTCTGTGCTATATGAGGGTTGACTGTTTTGCTATTAATTTCGATACCTAATATTTATATTTCAATAAAAAATCAATAGATTTATTTAAATTTAATTTTCTAATCAAATAAGACAGTGTATAGAAACAATTTGATTGAAATAAAAATAAAACATGCATATTTTATATATAATACGGCATACTTGAAAGGAGTAAACTCATTATTGAATTGCCTGCGGATCTCAATTTATGAATGACTAGTCTGATAATAGATCTATGGACTATGACTTTATCTATGTAAATGATGACTAAACTAATGACATATGTACGTACATACGTAATCAAACAAATATTTTAACTTAATATACTAGAATAATAGGTATTTGAAATTGCATTATTGAACAATAACTGATCGGTAAATCGGCCATTACTAAATAAAACAATTTATATCAAATTTAGACATATGAATCATTAGAAATTAGAAGTCGAAATTGTGAAAATGATGTATATAAATTATAAAATTCCAATTTTATAACTTTAGTCTGTGTTCATTGTTCATATAGTAACAACATATTCATAATGAAAACGGTATGTGTTTAAGTTTGACATAATATAAATTTATTAATATACATATATATATATATTAATAAATTTATTTATTTTATTAGATTATAGCACTGTTTCAAATTATTGCAATGGTGTATGGCGATGAGTATGGAGTACCAGCTAACACTAATCACCAGCAACCGTTCCAAATCGTGGTCAATGACAATTTAAATAAATATCAACATTTAATTACTCCAACGAAAGTTCAAGGAGTTCCATCTCAGGATCATGTCGTTGATATTTATGAAGATCATCACGGTAGACCTGGAGCGGGATATTCCATCAACGTCCACGAAACGGCACTACCCCAAGTGCATGTACAACCCATTCAAGTACACGCAAATATTCCATCGCATTCAGCGGGCATTGTACATCAAAATTTCAATGCAAGACCATCGGTACAAAATTCTCAAGCATATTCAATCAACATCAACCAGCCAGCCGTCCCAATCCACCAGCAGCAGGCAAATTCGCCCAGCACTCAGGAATACTCTATCAACATTCACGAGACAGATAATTCCAATGAACGTATTGCCAATGATAACGCTCATAATGCAAATTTACAAGGTTATACGATAAATATCAGAGAGATGGATGTACCGAACCGTGAGGCACACACCCAATTTGCTTCGTCTGCACATTCACAAGGTAATGGAAATGGCGAAAATCATGACGTAGCTCATCAAGTCGCTCACCAAGCCCAATCTGCAAATTCTCAGGCATTTGCTATTAATATTCGCGAATCAGGAAATGCAGGTGCTTTTGCTGCGCACAAGGAACAAGCATCAAATGTGCACAGTGCTCATCAAGCTGTCATTCAAGCTCATTCCGCAAATTCTCAGGCATTTGCTATAAACATTCGCGAATCAGGAAATGCAGGTGCTTTTGCCGCTCATAATGAACAAGCATCAAATGTGCATAGCGCCCAACATGTTGCCAATCAAGCCCAATCCGCAAATTCTCAAGCATTTGATATCAATATTCGCGAATCAGGAAATGCAGGTGCTTTTGCCGCCCACAAGGAACAAGAATCAAATGTGCATAGCGCCCATCATGTCGCCAATCAAGCTCATTCCGCAAATTCTCAGGCTTTTTCTATAAACATTCGCGAATCAGGAAATGCAGGTGCTTTTGCCGCTCATAATGAACAAGCATCAAATGTGCATAGCGCCCAACATGTTGCCAATCAAGCCCAATCCGCAAATTCTCAAGCATTTGATATCAATATTCGCGAATCAGGAAATGCAGGTTCTTTAGCCGCCCATAATGAACAAGCATTAAATGTGCACAGCGCCCATCAAGTCCCTCACAAAGACCAATCTGCAAATTCTCAGGCATTCGCTATCAATATCCGCGAATC
>JAGXCT010036024.1:127460-138259 GCA_022495035.1 Philopotamus ludificatus | reverse complement strand
ATGACAAATTTGGCATTGCTTCGTTGCCATTAATTGGTATATATTTGCAGATATATAGACGACACCCCTGCTTTAATATATATAACAAGGTTTGGTAAGGCCCATGCCTTCAGCGAGTGAGAGCCTAGTGGCTGGCAAATGATGATAATGATGGTATATACAACATGAATAGGCAATTAACATCTGTGAAGATATACTCGATTGAATTTAATACTACGATAATTTACATTTTTTGATAATGGTTAACTTTAGAACCTTATATTACCATATACAGTAAACTAATATTTAAAAAAACATTGACATAATAAACTTTAATGTTACATCTGTCATTTGGCATTTTTTCTGATATCAAATTTTCGTAAAAAGCATTTTTGGCAGTTGAATTTAAGATCTATCCCATAGAATATTAAAAAAAAACATAAATTTTGCAGTTCTTTGTTTCGAATAACACGGATTAAAGACGCGCTATTAAGATCCACTGGAATTAATCAACTCATCATCATCATCATCATCATCATCGCTCCAGAATTATACATATCACTCATTTATGAGCATAGTGCTCAAAACACACGTCTCACATTACGATCAGCGTCTCATGAACCGTGTTTATAAATTGATACACGCGCGCCATAGTTTGAGGGCGTCTGCCGCCTTTCGTCGTCTCATTTTGGGGACATGTGGATAAGGCTGAGTAAGTCGTTGCTGTCACAGCTTGGTTAAGCCGTTTCACATTTGTCTTCGACGCTCGTCCTCTTTCAAAGACACGATGTCCAAAACGGAAAGGACCGTAGGATAAACAAATAGGGTGGAATAAAAAAAATATTTTGGACGCTTCCTGTCCCGGGACCTCCGGGATGTCCCGACCAAAACACGTGTAGTAAACGTTGCGAATTTTTTTACAATCAATAATTCACTCATCCCATGGGAATCTACGATTTTTCACACATTAATCATAATTTATTTATTAATATTAATTTAAATCGCTCTCTCTCTCCATTCATAGGATGGATCTATGTCCATCTCGCTCACTGATCTCACTCATTACTTGAAAGCATTTTTTTCATATGTATAAAGATTATTTCTTTGATGTGGATTCATACCGAGCATCGCCTAATTGCCATTTGTATTGGAGAAGAGCGAGTGGCAATGAACGGTGTCTTGAGAGCGCAGGGACTTTCAATCGACGAATTAAATTAATAAAAAACATATAAATATATTATAGGGATTATTTTATTTAAATATAATTTTTATCATCGGCCGTAAGACACTCGAGCTATAAAAGCTTTTGAGAGTGAGACGTTCTCTACGACTCTTCTTCGGGCACGACTATATTTTTTTTTATCACTTTTCGCTCCTCTTTATGTCTTTTTATCTCTTTTTTTCGACGCGGTAATAACCAGTTAATACTTTTATTGCTTCTTGCACGGCTCGTTTGTTCCTCGACACTTGGGCTAATAAAATCAGTCGGTATTGTGACTCAGGACTCAAAATTAATTTCGCCGTCGACGTATAAGATTGCCGTAATATAATTTGTAATATTGGTGTAATGTCAAGTTAGATGCAAACAGTGGTCCGTGGAAAAATTTAGGTCGGGATCGTTTCCAAGGAATATGTTATTAACGCACGCGAGGGTCGTATTAAGAGTTACATTTATTATATCGCAAATTAATTATTATTAAAATTATACAGCAGCGATTTTAATATTTTTAACATGAAACATTTCAGCATTTATCAGTTCAAAACTAACTTAGCTAAAAGAAAAATAATAAAAAAAAAATCAACACTTTTAAAATGATCCAAAAAAAGCATCGAATAATTGTGAATATTAAATTTAGCCTGCGTCAATAAATTTCGCGAGCATACTTTATGAGATTTTAAATATTTCTGTATTATATTCATTACGTTTTTTTATTATTACTTATACAGTACATATGTGTCAACGCTGATTTAAATTTATTATTATATATAAATATTTTTTAAATCAACTCAAGAATTATAAACATATTTTAAGGATATAAATACGATTTTATGGCTTGAAAATTCGCGAATATTACAGTATTTGTTATAAAAATAGGTTCACATTTTTAAAACGATCCAAAAAGGCATAGATTAATATATAATTCTGCTATATTAGATAAATTAAAATATTATTAATTAATATAAAATTGTGAATTTTAATTTTGCCTGCGTCAATAAATTTCGCGAGCATACTTTATAAGATTTTAAATATTTCTGTATTATATTCATTACGTTTTTTTATTATTACTTATACAGTACATATGTGTCAACGCTGATTTAAATTTATTATTATATATAAATATTTTTTAAATCAACTCAAGAATTATAAACATATTTTAAGGATATAAATACGATTTTATGGCTTGAAAATTCGCGAATATTACAGTATTTGCTATAAAAATAAATTCACATTTTTAAAACGATCCAAAAAGGCATAGATTAATATATAATTTAGCTATATTAGATAAATTAAAATATTATTAATTAATATAAAATTGTGAGTTTTAATTTTGCTTGCGTCAATAAATTTCGCGAGTATTATTTGTGATATTTCAAATACTTCTGTATTATATTCATTACGTTTTTTTTATTATTACTTATACAGTACAACAGTGGTAACGCTTATTTATATTTATATATATAAATATAAATATTTTTTAAGTCAACTCAAGAATTATAAACATATTTTAAGGATAGAACTGCGATTTTATGGCTTGAAAATTTGCGAATAAATCAGTTATAAAAATAAGTTCACACAAAAAATGATCCAAAAGTCATAGGTTTAAATCATCATCATCATCATCATTTGCCAGTCACAAGGCTCTCACTCGCTGAGGGGCATGGACCTTACCAAACTCTCGCATGGTAGTCAAGGCCAAAGGAACCTGAGTCTCACACGTGACGTGAGGGCTCCCCTTTCGTGTCCATACCGCGGGGACCCGTTAAATCTTGGTATGCGGTTTTGGAAGTTTTCCTCTCTTGGCCATTGCTGGCATTGGACGTACATCTTCTACCATGTTGGTATCGGATTTTACCCTCTCGACTGTGTCCAGGCAAGTAGGAGGGGGTTTGCCTCGGTATTCGTTTGGTCATTCGAATTAGATAAATTAAAATATTATTTATTAGTAAAAATTGTGAATTTTAAATTTTGCTTGCGTCAATAAATTTCGCGAGCATTCTTTATCATATTTTAAATATTTCTGTATTATATTCATTACGTTTTTTTATTATTACTTGTACAGTACACCTGTGTCAACGCTTATTTATATTTATTATTATTATTATTATTATTTCGCGTGTGCTTTTTCTTCCGGCAAATGTGAGGACAGGTGCTCTCAGAAACTCTCCGGTAACCAGAGCTATTACTCTGCTCAACCACTTGGCCGAATATGTGGATATATTCGATGTCAAATATAGGCGTTTTATTGATATTTTATATGAGATTTTATAATTATTTTCTTCTCTTTCGAGAATGGTACGAGATTTAATAAGAAAAAAATATTTTTTCATTAATATTCCCATTAGTAGTCTCCAATACATACATAGATATATCATACACTTGTACTAATGATTATTTTCAATGTTCAATCTCCACAATGTCCCTTATTTTTTTACTAAAGCAAGTTAGGCTTCAATAGTCTTTCTTTTAAGTCTATTCACAATATACCAATTTTGAAATTTGAAGCTTTGAAGATTTTTAATTTGAAGATGATATCATATTGAGTGCTAGAATCGAAACAAATCCAACTTTATGTATTGTAAAAATTGAGAATAAACTCGCATACTCATGGTGTAGTGTTCAAGAATGTCTTAACACATCGGCAAAGTGTGGAAGTAGGTAAATGGACACCCTATGAGATAAGTGAAGATAATCTAAGCGATCGAATTAACACATGTGAGCATTTCTTGGAAATGGAATCCAACACCATTTTTGCAAGACTTGATAACTAGAAATGAAAGTGATCATCTTTCATATTCTTGAGATAACGCTCAGTCTGACTGGCGCGTCGTCTTTTCGTCAAATCTAAGCAACATTATTTAAATAGATTTTTTTTCATTCATATGAGGATGTTAAAAATGGACTAAATGAGTATTTTGGCTCCAAATCTCCAAAATTGTTATGAGAGTTGCATTAAAATGTTGCCAGACAGGTGGAGAAAGGTCATATCTGCTAAAGAAGATTATGTTTTAGATTAATATGTTAAAATTCTAATGTTATAACCATTTAAATCCTTTTGAAAACTCCAAATACATCCGATTTTTCAAAAAAAATTATCACTCCCATGTCTATTGATCACATTAACGATGTGGTGTTTGGACGAAAATTTTTCACCTTCACCTCTATCTATCGTTTTCATGTTTATTGTTCCCCGATCTGTCGTTTGAGGCACCAACTTCTTGTATTTGTCTAAAAAAGTCTAATGAATAAATATTATAAGTAATCGTTGACTTTTATTGTCCGCAATTGCGAAAGAAAATAAAACAACAATATTCGATGTTGTTGTAATGCGCGATGTTTTTATTCGCTGGCATCCAGTACGATTTGCCGAGTGTAACGTGCGAGTGACACGTGCTACGAGAGCTCTAATGCAATAAGGAGCAATAATGTTGGCTTGATCTAATCCAAATCCGACATGTTAAATGATTTTTAATTGCTTCTTTCTTCTAAATCCGTGTTATATAGAGCGTGCTATATAAGGTACGAGACACCATGTTTTTTCTCGCCCGCATCCGCTACGATATGCCGAGTGCGAGTGAAACGTGCGATGTGTTTCGAAAACGTTGTCATTTACGCGATATTGATTAGATAAAAAAAATCTAATATAACGACCAAATTATGAAGCATAACCATTAACTATTTTTATTCTTAGAATAATCCAATTTAACGAAAAAAGGCTAGATATAGATGAAGATTTCATCAATATCTTGACTTGAAATGCTTGAGGTCTATTTTCCATTATAAATAGACCCTTGAAAAATTGGTTAAACGATTATCCAGTGGCGAATGGTGACTTTTTGGCCCATAGCCCTTTTAATCCCAGCCTTTTTTGCATAGAATATACACCACCAAACAGTCACCCCATATGTATCAATACACAGGAAGTACATCATTTAAAAATTAGGTATTTAAATTAAACTAAAAAGATATGAGGCCGATGATCGGCCTCGCATACACCAGTTGGGGCCGATGATCGGCCCCGTGGGAGTAAAAGAGCTAGTAGCATATGATTGGGTGATAAATATCGATGGTTGAGGACGAATTATAAAAAAAAATCGTGTAATATTAAAACATAAATACCAAAAGAAAATATATATAATTTTAAATGTATAAAAAATATATTATTCTATAAACTATCTTATCTATCTCTAATTGCTCATGTATTTTCTATAGAAAAAAATAACAAATCAATCTCTTATAAGCGATCTGTATTTATTTATTATAGATGTGAGTTTAGAATAAGCTTTCAAAGTTTCACAGCTTATTGAAACTTTTCTTCTTTTACTTAGCTCTGAGTTGAAACAATCTAACGATACATCTTGTCCTACAAGAGAAGCTATAAGCTATAAATAAATTCCATAAAATAATGAGTAAGGTCAATGGGGCCCCTAAATGATCGGGGGCCTCATGCATCATAAGCATCCCTATAAATCCGCCAGAATCACGTGTGATTTTAATTTTTCTCTAAAAAAATACCACGTTAAAATATTTTTTGTTAATACTGTCCCAATTAATGGATCTAATCCCACATATTGGTTTATGTTCTTTTGTCCTACTGCACTCATTCAATGATATATAAAGCATGTAGAGGTGAACTTATCGTACGTCCCTCGCGGTCAAACAACCAGACAAATTTTCTTCGACTTCCGCTTTTCAGAGCTTCCAATCGACATTTATAAAAAAAAGCCGATCTAAAATATTTTTTTCACGCGTCCTCTAAATTACTGGAGCTTTCTGGTATTGGTGGTTATACGCGTGCACACAGCACACGTGTGCAGATCGATTCGTATACATATTCGTACGCACGTTTTGTTTGGTTATCTCACGTTGTGTTGTGTGCTCGCGCCGACGATATTGGCACTGTCCAAACATTTAAAGATTCCCATGAATTTTTCATGGCATATTACTGATTTCGACTGTTTGTTTAGTTTCGGCTAATTAAAACGATGAAATTATCCGACGAGTGGTACGCCAAAAAAGTTGCATGATATTGTAAATAAATAATGATAATGACAGGGATGTTCAATTCGATAATATTTAATATATATATATATATATATATCGATCGATGGGCCCGGGGTCCCTAGGCGATTTGGACCCAGGAGCTGTGGCGTTCATACACGAGCAAGATAAATAGGTAATATATTATCATAACGGTTATCGCTTCGGTGATGTAGTCATTAGCGCCATCAGCGTCGGCGTCTCCGTCGTCACGTCGCGACGCCGCTGCCGCCGCCGCCAAAACGACGTCGACGACAAAGCGTCTTGAGAGATGCATTCCTCACCAAAAACTCTACTAAAAACCGTCTAAATATAATCGAATTGATACAAAAAAAATGTATTTAAAATTATTCGCATGGTTGTGCGCAACTGGCTCTGTGTTTTTTCAGTGCATTTTTCAACATGATTTATTTCAGCCAAAATTGAAATGACCAAATCCGAGCCGTCATATAAATAAAAAATGATTAAAATCCAACATATATATATTTATTTTTTTCATAATATATTAGATCTGTCGCGTCTTTCAGAGTCTCAATGAATTTCAGTGAATCGACCACCGTGTTAATATTTTTGCATTTTACGAAAAAAAAATATTGCAAATTTTATGACTTTTACCAACTCGCTCCCTCTTCGTGGAACCCATGATTCATGTCAAATATACGTCTTATCGATAGCTAATATCCTCGACAATCAAATCCCATTTACATATTATTGCTTTCTCTGTCGGGATAATCTGAGGGGAAATCCCCCGCTAGACGTCGCCGTCCGCGGCCGTGCCGGATCTCGCTCTAAATTTTCGCATTTTTTTCGCACAGCAGCTGGAATAATGATGCGAATAAATAATAAAAATAATAATATAATGTATTAGCGTGTACCCATCTCAATATATGTACATATATATATATAGATATATAGTGGCGGCTTAAGCGTTTTATCGCGCGGTTGAGCCGGCGTCATTTTCGGCGGCGAATGTTTACTTTGGCCCACGGCCCACTCCCAAATATTTCGTTTCGCTTCAGTCCCGCGGGATCTATCTTCTATCCTCTATATACTGGCCGGGCACCAGGTGCGCCAAATTGTTCGCCGCCCCAGGGCCGGATTTCGGATCGGGCCTAAGAAAAACAGGAAGAGCCGGACGTGACCCGACGAGGGCTTGACGCGTGCGCAAGCGAAAATCGTACGATGACTGAATTCAATCAACAGTAAATCCTTTTATTCGAGTCCAGATAATTTATAAAACATAAAACCACCATTCTTTTTAAAGAACTATTTCTATTTGGTTAATGCAGTTGCTTTCCTATGATTTTTTTAATGAGATATTAAACCGACATTACATCCCTTGACTTACGCGGTAGATATGATCCATGAAAAAAAATTTTTCTCTCTTCTTCAACCTTCGTTTAATGGTTGAGATGATCTTTGTTATGATAAAATCTTGTATCTTTCTGTTTCTGGAACAGAAGAGTTATAAAACCATTCATTTAAAATTGATCTCATTCAAGCCTTCTAGTTAGTACAGGAATATAGCTCATGCTTATACCCTTTATAGATCTTGGCCAGAGAACTGGGTTAATAAGCGACAGATTTATAATTCGATCACCGGATGCATTACTGCATAATTATGTCATCACCCAATCCTTAGCTACCTTAAAACCACTAGCAGTTTAAACAGATGATTTGGATAAATAAGTGCTGCTATCGAGAGTCTAATAAGTCCCATGCGAGTGACTGGCAAATGATGATGATGATGATGATATTATTAAATGTCGATATTAAGAAATGTTCTTTATTTTATTATTATACATTTTTTCCTCTTGGTCCTACTAATCTGTGTGCGCCGCACACTCTGGCCATATGACCGACGCGGTCTTTACTGCTAGCCATTTTCTTCAGCATAATACGCCAGTATATAGAGATTTTGAAGAAACTGTACATTTTGCAAATATTCAAGAGTTTTTCTTCAGATCTACTTTGAGTTTGTTCCTATATATGATTATATATTTTTATAGCTTTTGTGTTATTGTACTAGCAACTATTATTTTTTGTGTGTAAACTTCTATTAAAATATTCGGAGCTATTTACATAGATTCGATTAGAGTAAACTATCAAATATCGCCGAGATAGGGATTACGGCATATAAATTTGCACTATAGAAGACTAAGCAACCATACGAAATTTTTGCGGGTAGGTTTTTTTATTATTTTTAATGTTAACTTAACAAAATCAATGCGTAATTTCGCATATTTTAAATTATGGATGGTACAGTTGATCCTGCTATAACGCTGAGATAAGGACCAGGCTATAGAAACCCGCTCTATAGAAGACTATGCACCCATACAAACTTTGAGGATAGGTTTTTTATTTGTATTTTATAAATTAAACGAAATCAATACATCAAACATTTTTCTATTAACCAAATGTGAGTTTGACTTTATTTTGAGATTTAAAAAAAACGACATATTTTTAAACCGTAGTTTTCTCGAGATGTATTTAGAGTTTGACCTAGTAACGATTAATCTTCTATCAAGATAAACGGAGCAATTTCCATAGATTCGATTAAAGTAAACCATCATATATCGCCGAGATAGCGACTACGCTATATAAACTCGGCTTATAGAAGACTATGCACCCATACAAAATCTGAGATTAAGTTTTTCAATTGTACAAAATCATTACATCAAACATTTTTCCATTCACATATTTTAAATGACATTGTTCTATATTTACGAAATATAGATAATTTGACTTACGTTTTGTAGAAAACGATGCTCTAGATTGAAGCACTATAAGAGGGTACTGCCGCACACGCC
The DNA here is from genome assembly GCA_022495035.1 of Philopotamus ludificatus. Classification (NCBI taxonomy): domain Eukaryota; kingdom Metazoa; phylum Arthropoda; class Insecta; order Trichoptera; family Philopotamidae; genus Philopotamus; species Philopotamus ludificatus. The sequence goes on along the minus strand of JAGXCT010036024.1, from coordinate 129,211 downwards.
GCTATATAGCAGGAAACGCTATAGAGGGCTCGACTTTTATCAACGTGGGTTTTAACCGATCCGACACGACGGCTCTAAACCAACGCCGCTGGCCGATGGGGTCTATTTTGTATGAAAATAGACCCCAAAAATTGATAAATTCTTCGACAATACCTTGAATTTTTAAAAAATGGATTATACTATGACTAAAAATAGTTATTCATGATATATATTGGTGGAAAAATCCAAAATATCGATCTATTGTTTAATTTTTCTACTAATTAATGCGATATTTTTATATTATTATACAGCACGATGTTTTTTCTCGCTCATATGCGGTCAATATTGTTGTTTTTTATTTATTGCTTGCAATTGTGTACAATAAGTGTCAATGATTATTTATATTTGTTCTTAAGACCTTTTTTAGACAAATACATTAATTAGGATTTATATTGAGAGTTATTCAAAAAAAATTGGGGTCCTATATAGACCCCATCGGCACGGCTGGGTTAATCTGAATGAATCGAGAAATGGGTGTATAAAATACTATTTGTATACTCGATGGAACGCTTCGACGCGCCGTACCGGTTCGTGAATACACCAACGATGCCGTTCCGTTTTGAGAAAATCATAATAATAATTAAAAAAAATATATTATAACGAGTAAATTATTTTAGGATTGGATTCCACGCCTGTTTCTCTATCTAAATATCGATTCTTTAATTATTAAACCATAAAACTCACCATAAAAATATCAAATCTAACATAATAAAAACATTGCTTTCATTTTACGCTTGTTATAAATATATCCCATAAATCAATTCCTCATCCCACTTTTATTACGGACAGAGAATGTCCCGCGGCCGCTAAATCAGACTTAATACCGGCGGATGAGCCCATGAAAAGTGCGGTGATGATGATGATGGTGATGATGATGGACGATCAGCCTCGCATTAAATATGTATCCACGAATATTCTGGTATCTGGCGATTCCTTATCAAAACACGAGATAAGTCAGAGTGGCGCGACTCGCCGACGGGAAGAAGCCGAAAGAAAAAAGAGAAAGTGAGAAAGGGCAGAGCGAGAGAGAGAGGGAGTGTGCGTGTGTGCGCGAGAGTGAGCGAGAGAGTGTTCGTGGCGCTTGCCAATACGCTGCAGACGTTGCAAAAAATGAATTAAATTGCGTTTAATCGTTTTATATTACATGGGATGAAATCTGAAACACTTTGAGATGTCATGGCGGGATATGAGAGCAAAGGGGAACGACGGTTTCCCTGAAATTGATTCCTGAAACCCTTTCGACGAGACTTTTAATTAAAAAAATATCGCAGTGATCCTGTTTAGTTTAGACAGACGATCTGACCTCATAAAAATAATGGACTATCTGAAACCCATTTCAAGGATACATAAGGTGACCATTTATTCTTCACCCAAAAAAGGGACATTTACAAATTAACAAACATTTAAAAAGTACACAAGAATTTCATTTAAAATTATTCTAATATTTATTAAAACATATCATAGAACACGTTTCAACTAAATTAAAAGTACTAAAAGCTGTATCTACTTAAACCCACTTTTAATATTTGATGACCCTCTAAACATTGAGTCGTTGTTATTGGTAAAAATAGTAGTAAATTTTAAAATAACAATAACGTTTTATTGATTTAAAAATTGCATTTTCTTACAGCTACAGATGGATTAAACAGTTTATTTTTTAACCGCTTCATGCTCTCGAACGAGCAGTGCTCGCGCGCGGCGCATGTATCGCA
>JAGXCT010036024.1:0-125518 GCA_022495035.1 Philopotamus ludificatus | reverse complement strand
ATTTAAATTAAACGAAAAAAAATATATTTAGCATAAGTTTTGAGGCCGATGATCGGCCCCGTGGGAGTAAAACGGTTGAGCATGTTTATTAGATCCTTTTTCTTTTCCTTATCGGTTTTAAAAAATAGCTTTTGGGTTTCGATGCGCAAAATGTCACTTGTATTGTAATTTAGAGAATCTTTTATCCCCATAATTTCATCCCACAATAAATGAAAAAAGGGATGACATATTTACATTGAACATTTAATGTAATTATATCGGACTCATACAATTCAGATAATTAAGTATGTGTATTCAAGAAAACGCATATTTCTTTATAGCTTCTATTTATTAATGAAAAAACAGGAATGAACACGTGAACATAAATATTTTATTTAGGCTTTGAGAACTTTCATAACTCCTTTATAAGGGAAAGAGCCGTTGGTGCATTAGTACTGGGCAGACTTTTTTTTAAAGTTCTTATGTTTCAAATTATTGATGTGAAAGTGATTGAACAATTCCTGCCAACGATTTTCAGTTGAGAAAAATTGCCAGTGTTCCATTCTGTCACTTTTTCTGGTGAAATGTATTTAGAAATTAATGAATATTCATCAAATACTCCTTACACTTTTATTTATTTTTCCATTTAGGTAGCTTAGTTAAATTCGCAAATTGAAATCTTTGTAATTCTTCAAAGAACACAGTCCACTGCTCTAAATAGTCTTTGCTTACTTTATAGAACTCAGCAGCTATAGTTTACATACCTTTTTAGTCAACACCACTATTGCAATTTCGCCATTAAATTATGAACAGAGTGAGAAAGAAACAGAGTACTTTATTTCAAGGCTTGTCTTGACTTTAAGTTTATTTATTCCGCCCTTTTTTTAAATTGTTATCGTGGTTTAGTCTATTTCTGAAAATGGGACATTCGGCGTCTCGAAGCTGTGCTTAGGGACAACGGGACAACCTAGCCAAAAACGGGACAGTCCCGTTTTGATAAATTTCTAGAAAATAACAGATCTAACTAAACCCGCAAATCAATCAAATTCGACGCGTCCTTGATATGCCAAAAAAATTATAACTAATTTTTTTAGTTAGTTTTATGTAAAACTAATCTTATTTTAATAATCCATTATACATTTTCAATGCGATTAAAATATGAAACACAACATAATAAACAGCTGCTCTAAATGCAAATTCGCGCGAGCGAAAATTCAGTTCTCTGAATCCGGAAAAGTGTGAAAATCAGACGAGCCATTTTCTTAGTATAGTTTTCATCTTGATTTTTTAGATTATCGATTATTTTTTCATGTAAAATCGCTGTTCTCTGATTATTTGATTTATTTATTAGAGCGTCCAAAATACAAAACGGAATCAACGTGGCCATGCAATGGAAAAAAAATGGCAATGATTTCACGAGCCGTGAACGCATCACTCGCTTACGACAATGGTGCCAAAAAATTGAACATCGCTATTCACATCGCCCCATGTCAAATAAAATAAATTATATGGCGTCGACAACATTTGGATAACGATCTAATATTAAATTATATTGAGTAAAGTATCAAAATCTTCGTTAACAAAAGTATTTATTACACGTCTAATATTTTCTAATGAGTAAAACCGTATGTATCAGAGGGACCAAAAAGAAATCGCGTATTTTATGAACAAGATTTTTTTGCTTATAACTATTGTTTAGCATTATTTATAAGTAATACAATTTATATTATTGTTTAGGGTAAAATGTGGAATCCAGAAATTGACAAGGGACACTTCAGACATTATATGCGACTTTTTTTCACATTAAGTTTCAATGTTTCAATCGGGAAATAGAAATCTAAACGATGCACCTGAATCTGGACGACCTTCTAAAATGAATGATGACTTATTGAGATCCCTGGTCGAATCGGATCCTCTATTTAACACCGTGGAATTATCACAGAGGCACAAATCCCACATTTGCAACAGAGTTGGAAAATTTCTTCACCACGATAATGGACGATATCATAAAGCAAGACTGATCCAAGAAAAAAAATAGGATTTAAACTGGAAGATTCTGCCACACCCTTAATATTACCCAGACTTTATTCCTTAAGATTACGTTCTCTTCAGCTCCATGAAGCACACTTTAACCTAGCCATGCCGATGGGGTCTATTAGGGACCCCAAGATTTTCATTTTTCTTGAATAAATCTTTTAATATAAATCCTACATGTCACAAATTTATTTTATTTGTCTAAAAAAGAATAAATATTAATAATCATTTAACATTATTGTCCACAATTGCAAAAGATAAATGAAAACAACAATATTCGCTTCTGTTGACACGGGTTGTGAGTGAAACGTACTAGTGACACGTGCCGCGAGAACTCAGTCTGCGGCAAATCCATAATATTAACGAAATTATGAAACATTTTATTTTTAGAATAATCCATTTTTTTTAATTGGAGTCTCTGTTATACCTCCTTCGGAGCCGCCGTAACGGATGGGTTAATATTAATATAACTACAGAAGATAACCACTTAAATGAGTATTTCGATTCAAAACCGGTAAGTTTTTTTACAAAAAGGTTTTAGGATAAGTTAAAGAAATATAAAAATACATAAATTATACATTAATAATAAAAAGCGCGATTTCTTTCGGGTCCTCTTAATATTTATTACTTTGGAGTATGTAGTAAGAATATTTTAGTCACATAATTCTTAGACCAAAGTATCGCCTTCTGCAGACCATCGTGGAGGTAATTTTGGAAGGAAAGCGGTGGTTGGGAAGAGAAAATCTGCTGTTGCTGGTGTGTAAAAACAAAAACAAGTAAGAAAACAAGGACAAGTTAAAATCCCAAAAAAATCTCTCCACATCCATTAAATTTTCCTCCATGATCTAATAAGTGTTACTAGCTTTATTTCATTCCCAGATTGATTTACTCCAGAATTAAATCAGGTCGTATTTGTATGTTTTTTTTTGGAAGAGAAAAAGTATTATACAAGTCCAGTGCTGATTTTTGTGGCGCTGGTTTTACTTTTCAAAAAATCCCTCACTTCATCAACCCAATTAGATTTGAACATAGATCATTCATAGATCATTCTATCAATCTATGCCTTTTTTTAACTGTAATAATCAACAGGAAGATGATTTTTTTATTTATATTTCTTTAAATAGTTCTGGTTTTATTTATTAGTTACATTTTTATTGGCGTTTATATATTTTTAGCCCTTTCCACACTGATCACTTTTAGTCAAATCTATGAGTTATATCATTATATATTTTTTTTAAATTTATTAGAAAGATATCCATTTAGAAAGTGAATAAAAACCATCTATTAAATAGTAAGATCTAAGAGTCAATATTTTTTCTTAAATTAAATAAAAAAAATCTTGCTTGCTAAAAAATATTTTGGGTCAATACGCCTGGACCACGAAGGGAAAAAGGTTAAAATATTAAATTAATTCGTGCACGGATAATCCGCTCACGGATAATAGGGAATATATTGTTATGGTGTTCATATGTATCTAATTAATCCTATACAACGATAGCCCAAGCGACGCCACCGCCTCTAGCGGCAGTTTAACTGAATATAGTCAGCGCACAATTAACCATGTCCAATTATTTTTTGCCCCAGGTTGATGACCACTGTCGAATTTATAATCAGGCATGGAATGAGCGACGTCCACCTCCCCGGTGCCTGAACCTGCGCCCCGGGTAAAAAAGCGCAGTTTATAATCCGGCCATTGTTGGGCGCGTTATCTGCAACATTTAAAGCGCGGGCACCGGCCCCGACAATGGCCACCCCTGGATCAGCCCGGCCACAATGCCGACTTATTTCACGCATCCCGCGGCCAATTGTGCTCCCCGACCTGTTTACATTGCTATCTTATTGAGCGGTGGGAACAAATCATTATCTACCGACACCATTGTGCAACATTTTTTTTTAAATTGCATTTAAAAAATGTATTAATTCCGCCCGGGGCCCTCGGATTCTGCTACCGTCGATGGACCCGTGTCCCATTTTTTGTTGTTAAATGTCTCAATAATAATTTTGCCCCAACCATAAAATATAATCGACCCTTATTGAGCGCGGATGTCAGCTTTCATTGACATTAAAGCGTTTTATGATATCGAAGATTGAATCCAATTAAAACCAAAAACCACATCGATTTTATTGCATGATAATTTTCTGATATATCAGCGCTTCCCAATATTTTTTTTAAATATGAAAAAAATTACCAAAAATAAAATAATTATGCATATTTATTCAATACTCGACAAATTAGCAAATTTATGTTAAATATTTATTTCCGTATTTTCTATTGACTGAATTCACGGTCCAACGGTTTGAGAAGTGCTGCCATGTATACACATCAAATAAAATGTAATTCAATACCTTGTAAATCGAGATCTGTATGTCAAATAAATATATTCAATATCAATAAGTGGTGTAAAATAAACAAAAAAAAATGCAGTGTAAAGCAATAACCGTGCAAATTAAAGGCTATACATTTTATTAACCCTTTGGATTCACAAGATGAGTCTGATTATTTTTATACAATGTAATTTTATTTGTTATTAATTAAGGTTATATTTTGTAATAGTTTTATTTAACCCTTTGGACTCACAATGTGAGTCGCGATAGCCGTGCCAATGGAGTCCCAGGTCTATTTGGGATCCCAGGTTTTTGATTTTACTCAAAAACCTCTTTTAATATAAATCCTACATGTCACAAACTTTTTGTATTTGTCTAAATATTACTAAAGAATAAATAATCATTGTATTCAATTGCAAAAAAAAATTAAAAACAACATTACAAGGTGCTGTTGTCACGCGCACCATGTTTTTTCTCACTCGCATCTAATACGATGCGCCAAGTGTGAGCGTGTCGTAGTAAATTATGAAACATATCATGAATATCTATTTTTATGCATGGAATAATCCATTGTTTTTTAAATAAAGTCAAAAATTCATTAATATCTTGAATAGAAATGCTTGGGGTATATTTTACATTATAAATATACCCCCTTCGGTTGTTTTTGAAACGCCGTGACAGATCGGTTAAGAAAAAAATCTTATTCATCGATTTAATTGTATTACTTCATGAGTCGAGTGTTGTTGCGTGTCGGTATTGTAAATGACGGCGATGGCGGTTGGGCACAATCATGGATTCGTAGATTCTACGAAACTATGAGGAACCAGGCCGCTATCCAGGCCAATTCGGAGACGTGTATGCTACAGGAAGTGCCCGTAGCACCCGATCAGACCGTAAATTAAATACGAATTGGCCTTAGCCTCAAGTGATTCAAGTGTTGCACGACCATTTGTACATTTTACCTCGATTAACATTTATCATGAAATTCTGTAATTTTTTAGCTGCAGAATTTCTGTAAAATATTTTTTATGTAAACTAAAATTAGTAGAATTCAGCGTGTCAGAAAAAAAACATCCCTTAGTATCACATATCATTATCACGGACTAGGTTAACGTGGCTTCCTAGTCATTCATGAGATATCTTCAGCCATTTTCCATCTTATTACTACTCCTTATAAACTAAATCCTTATTGTAGGTCTCAGATCGTATTGCCAACTAGAAAGCTCGTTCAGATGCAAGCAATGCTACAATCCAATGGTTGTTTCTAGATCCTGTCGTTCTTGAAGTATTCTCAGAGGCACGCCGTCCATATTGCCTCATTGTGCGGCGCACACAGGCCCCGGATAATTTACGGCGCCAAGAGGGAAAAAATATAATAATTTATTAAAATTGATTACATTTCTTAACACCCACATTAATTTATATCATCATCATTTGCCAGCCACAAGGCTCTCACACGCTGAGGGCATGGGCCTTACCCAAACTCTCGCATGGTAGTCGAGGCAAAAGGAACCTGATTCTCACACGTGACGTGAGGGCTCCTTTTTCGTGTCCATACCGCGGGGACCCGATCCGTCTTGGTATGCGTTTTTTTATAATAAGTTTCCCTCTCTTGGCCATTGCTGGCATTAGACGTACATCTTCTACCATGTTGGTATCGGATTTTACCCTCTCGACTGTGTCCAGGCAAGTAGGAGGGTTGTTCTCTTCTCTAAGGCGTTATCTGCTTATAACGAGTCACGAGTGACAATTAGCGAGCGATCACACACACACACACACACACACACCTATATAGATATACACAGGCATACATATGAACATCCACCCAAAACGAGTCTCAAGTAGCCGGTTGCAAGTGATTATTAGCCCTGTCGCGCAATAGCATTCCTTTCATCATGGGAAAGACCTCCTCAGAGAGGGGTCCCCTAGAAAGAAGGAAGAGGAGCGAAAGTATCGAGACTAGACCGGTTGTTGGTCAACAGATTAGGGTTTCCTTCCCAGGGTATACTGGCTCTGTGGTGAGAAATCCGTTAGAGACCAGATGGGGCCCTAAGTTCTGCGCACAGCCACCGGATACTGTCGGCGCGCCATTGCTTTGACGTGAAGACACAAGATTATTGATTATATGAGGATGATCATCACAATCCTGACATCAGGGTTGAGACGAGCGTGTCTCTTCTGGAGATCGCGTAGTGTCCTTCAGTGGCAAAGACCCGCCTTAGGGGTTAAAAGGCCACTTAAAGAAAGAAAGAAACAATACAATTTTTTATCGGTTTCCTTCAGTGTTTCCTTTATAGTTATTTCATCATCAAGAATAGAAATAGTTGCATATCTATATTTTCAATTTTTTCTAAGAAAAAAAATCGCTATGTGCACTAAAACTAATTATTTTTTATTAAACATTGTTTACTTCACATGGCTTAATATGTGCCTTAATCAAATTAATTGAGAGGGATTAATTCATTTAAGAGCGATTGTAAAGGGTTAATTTTGTCAAATCGATCATATCGATCAGCATGTCAATTAGATCATATTTTTTAATGCACAAATATATATTTTTTTTAAATTTTCATTCTGATAAAATTGGGCCTCATCGCTGCCCTCCCACAGAACCGCACTAATTTAAATTCCCTCACATCTGCCCGCCGACGATACGGCCGCGATACAAAAGAATTCACGCGCGAGCGCGCCATTTATTCAAATTTAAAAAAATCGACACGGTTTCCGGCGGTTTTGTGGAGAGGGGGATTTCGGCGGTTTTACAATCGCCGACATATTGGATGCAGGCGCTAGTTACAAAACGATTGAACTTATCCCCGGAGCCCTAATCCCCATGGCGCTAATTGAAAAAACACCAAACACAATGGGCCGGTGTTTGCGCGGGGCGCGTGTGCCCGCAGATAGCGGCCGCCCCATACAGGGCCCAGCCCCGGGCGGGCGCCGCCCCAAATTCGCTCCGAAACCTAACCCTCCCCTCCCTATCCATGCTTCCCCTCTCGGAGGCCCTCTCCGGCTCTCTCGGAACTCCCCCTCGCCCTCCCACCTCATGGCCGTGTGTCGAATCGATCCACTCCGGCACGGACCTCTCCATTCAATGCTGGGTCCCATTTGAGGGAACATTGTCCTCAAAATCAATTTTAATAAAAATATTATATAACAACACCAAAAGAGCCACGAATATAAAATATTATTTCAGATTATAAATTGTATTATAATACACCGTGTTATACGAGTCCCTTGAATCTATGAAGAATAAAAATATCCTTTTAAAATAAAATGATTTTTTAGTCTATTTTATTTATTAGAACCGCTACTTAATCAAGGTGTTAAATAAAAAAACACATCCAATCATTTTTCTATTCCTCTATTTCGATCGTGTTATATCAAATCCGTGTAAAAACAGAATTATAATTTAAAATCTTGTTATTCAAGATATTTATTTATTCATATATTCATATTTTAATAAGAAACCGTGATTAAGATTTTTTATAAATCGTGACTATATATTATGTACACGGAATCCTTTTTTACACGGCAGATATGTTCCATCAAAAACCGTATAAAAATGATAAAATTCATTGAATAATTGAATAATCCCTTTGTTTAAATAAACAACATTGTGATCGTGTAAAAATGGACAGCTATCTGTCATATTTCATGTCAAGTGCTATTTTCTTTGTTTGCTGAAGACTTTTATTGTAATTTTAATGCATTCATTTTATAATTCCATCTACTGGTATTTTTTCTTCACTAAATCTTCGATCCATACCAAAAAAGGTTTTGTACTTATTTTTTAAGATAGCATTTCGACTACACGATGACTTTTTATAACTAATGAGAGCCAATAACGGAACTAATTATGACTCGACTCTTTTTTTACACGGTAGAAACGCTCCATCAAAAACTGTATAAAAAAGTGATTATAAGATTAAAAATAGATGAATATTGTCGTGTAGAAAATCGTGTAAAAAAGTAAATCCAGTAATTATTTATACACATGTATAATGAAACATTAATTTCTGGAAATCGTGTTAGCATAAATAATTCGTGTAAAAATATAGTATTCGTTCTTTTTTGTGAACCGTGTTATTAAAAAAACGCGTAAAAAAAGTGTCGAGTGTGTGAAAATTTTTCATCGGTGTCATATCAAGTCAATGATGGTCTAGGTATAGAAATAAGTATTTGAAGAATATCATAATGCAAATAAATAACATGCCTTTTATGTATAATAATAAGTAATAATATTAATATAAGTCTAATAATTTTAAATAATAAATTGTAGAGAGACGGAGGATACTGCAAAATAATTATAGGGTATAGAGTAGACATCTGGAATATTTTTGTAGTGGTGGGTTACGAGAATTCTTGTTATTTGCCTTTGTTTGGATTCATTGTCTAGAAATGTACAGTATGTAAAGGATCTTAAATGAATATAAAAAACCACCACGTTTTACATAAAAACAATAAAATAACATAGAAATAAAATCTAATCTATTCTATCTAAAATTCTAAAATCTATCCAAAATATTTTACAATAGATTTTTCGAATTGAGTAGAAAATATAGACCAGCGGGGCATATACAGGTTTGCCCCAAAGAGAGCTTTACGCAGCAAACGAATAGCGACCTTCTGTATATGGTAATACAGAACTTTTCTCTTTACCTCCACTAACTGACAAACACAACACTCGTTTCAAGTTGAGCGACCACGTGTTCGGGGCAGGTAGAAACCTGCCCCGTACAGGCCTACGCAGCAAACGAAAAGCGACCTTCTGTGTACGGTAATATGGAACTTTTCTCTTTACCTAATGCACAAACACATACGAATGCGATTCTGTTCGCATATTTCAGCTAATTATTATTTTTTTTATTAGAAGAAATGTATGTGGGCAGTCCACCGGTTGCCCCTGATAATAACAATAATAACTGAACATGAATGTAATATTTTTTCAAAGAAATTCGTGCGTTTCGTATACAACTTGTTTGCGTCCTTCTATGTAGTAATTGAATTATTTATGAAAAACCCGATAAATAAATCACCATATTTCCCCGCCGAAATCACCGCACATTATTAACAACAATAAAAATGGCGAAACAAAAAAAATGATAGAGGATAAATTAGATGTTTACGTTGTTGTCGAGTCCCCTTCGCCTCCCCACTCCCCATGCTCGAAACTGTTGTCGCAAATGGAGCGTTAAGGGTTAAATTTCCATAATATACGTTTCGCCCAAATTATTATTAGGGCCGCCTGTAAATCCTCAAATATTTGCCAAATTACTCGGCGTGCACAACATGCGGTCGGCGAGCAATTTAAACAGAATCCTTACGGCAAACAAGGGTCACCGCGTGTAAACAACCGATGTTTAAAACACTATTAACTTGGCTTGTTTGTGTTTGCGGTGCGTAATCGGTTCAACAGGCGAATCAAGTCGCTGACTACACGGCGGACTTGGAAATAGACTTGTTTATTATTCGGTTACTACCAAATCTAATAGACCATAAAAAAATAATTAATCAACGTGAATGAGATTCGTGACGTAGGGTAGGTTGGCTTCCCCTTTAAAAACGACAAATTCCAAATCGCATATCAAATAAAAATAAATATACTTTTTTACACGGTGTGTGCGGCGCACCAAAAACCGTGCAAAAAAGTCATGGTAAAATTAATGATTAATTCCATTATTATACAAAAACATGTCATTTAAAAAAAATAACAACATTTTCATATGGAAAATCGCGTAAAAATGATAATAAATTAAACACAATAATTAAAAATTATTTACACATATGTATTTTAATTAAGGAAAATATAGTACTAATGATAGCCTAATTTGTTAGAATGTAATAAAGCTTTTTATTTGTTATTACTATCATGTTTTGTTAAATTTCTTATTATTAGGAAATATGTTGTTCATTTCTGTGTTTTTTGTTTCACAAATTGTATATACATTCCTTTATAAACAGCCGTATATGGGCAGATTGTGCGGTGCACACAGGCGCCGAGATGCGCCAAGAGAGGAAAAATATTATATATTAATTCATTAAAATTAAATGTAATTCCTTATTATTTTTCATAAAATGTTTTTTTGTAAAAGGGGAATTTCGTCCTCAATTTGAGTTCTGCACACAGGCGCAAGCACTGTCGGCGCGCCACTGGTTGCACCATTGTATTTTCACTTGAAAATGCATATAAAAATATTTTGTTTATGTGATTCGTGTATAATAAATGTATACAAATACAGTCAGCCTTTCTATAACGCAGAAATCGGGACTATGTGATGGAAACCCGCGTTATAGAAGCCTTGGCATCGTTACCAAAGGCAAATTTTAGGGATAGGGTTTTTTAATTTTATTTTATAAACTAAACTAAATCAATAGAATAGCAATAAAAATATATCTTTACATGATACAGGTTTTTTACGTCAAATACGCCCATTTTCAAATCAAATACACCCTTTTGCAAATCAAATATACCCTTTTCAATAGACAATAGTAGTTGATGATTCAAGCTTTTGTGATGATAATGGTTATGTTCGATGATGTAGCTTTTTCGTTATTTCAATTATCGGCTTGCCTTGTATGGTACAATCAACCCTCATATAGCGCCTAAATAGGGACTACGCTAAACAAATTAACGCTATGGAAGACAGGGAGCATTTATAATTTGGGATTAGGTTTTTTTTTATGTATTGTCTAAATTTACTAAAATCAATACATCAGACATTTTTCCATTCGCTTATTTTAGCTTAATCGCAAGGGCATTGACTTTTATTTTGGGCGGTTATGTATTACATATTTACAATCAACCCTTCTATAGTGTCAAGATAAATTTTGTTATAGAAATCCGACTTAAAGAATATAAAAGTTGGGCGTAAAGTTTTTTATTGTTTAAATTCTACATTGTATATAATTGGACCTTGAAAAGTTGTAGAAAACAGCGATCTAGAAGAAATCATTATGGAAGGGACTGCCGCACACGCCGTTTTATAGCAGGGAGCGTTATAAAAGGGTTAACCCTTTCAATGTGCAAAAAAAATTTGTCTGTATTTATAGACTCGATATTCTTCGTTATAATCGATCGAGAAGAGAATTTCATCAATTTCATCCCAAATTATAGATTTAACCCATCCGCCACGAGGGCTCGAAAACAACCGTGTCGTCCGAAGGGGGTATATCAAATACCCCAAGTATTTCAAGTCAAGACATTGATGAATTATTCATCAATATCTTGATATTTTTTTAAAAATGGATTATAATTTGGTCGAAATTTTGGAATTTATTTGGAATCCTTCGTCCTGATCAAGTCAAACTGTTATTATATTTTGTGAAGTAAAGTTACGATATACCGAGTGCGAGTGACGTGCTGCCGGCTCAGACTATGGCGAGACATCGCCGAGAGCGTTGTCATATACACGTCATATTGATTAGTAAAAAAATCCAAAATATCGACCAAGTTATGGAGCATATCACGAATAACTATTTTTATTCTTAGAAATATCCATTTTTAAAACAAATGTCAAGGTATTGCCGAAGAATCTATCAATATATTGACTTATAATATTCGGGGTCTATATTCATACATTATTTCATACGAAATAGACCCCATCGGCCAGAGCCGTTGGTATCGAGCCGTCGTGACGGATCGGTTAATGTAATTCTAACCTAAAAAAAAATCAGTTGCTCAATCACAATATAAAAAAAAACATTACTTTTTTTTTATTATACATTTTTATATAACCATGAAAAAACCAATACCAATTCCATTAATATTATTGTTGTTATTAAAAACGATATATTTCTGCATTTACATGTGTTGAGTCTGAGTCATAAAGATATATTTAGTCGGCTAATGACATAGTGAGACCAAAAAAACTTTACAAAGCACTAATCTCCCGGGGGGACTCTGGAACACATGCGCATTGGATTGTTCGTATCTTTTTTTTTGTGGTCGAGGTATGTCAAATCACTTCCGTGTCATCGCAGAATGACATATGTGACCAAAGAATAATCCTTTCAAGATGCTGGATGAGATTTTCGAGAAATTTGCATGGACCACCCCCAACGGAATGGTCGATATGTGAGCTCAACGGCACGGGCTTTGTTTTTCAGTCACTTGTGTGGTTTTTGTTAGTTCAAATTAATTAATCCTTGTTTTGTTAAGTCGTTATCTTAGTAAGAATTTTAAGAACGGTATTATCTTGTTTATCTGTATATCGTAATATGTAAATATTTTTATGTTATTGATGAGAGTCAGTTTCCGTATATTAATAAAATATATATCACAAAGCTTTTCAATTAAATAAACAAATAAAGCTTAGAATTTTTTTTAATTATTTTCGATTTTAGAATATTAAAGTAAATGAATAATTCTCTAAATTGGCCATTGAATAGTTTCAAGTGTTGTGATGTACTCGACGAATTAAGATATAGAAAGATGTTTTGGGCAAAAACAACGCTGCTGTAATGCCTAAGCCTTCGTATTCGTCCGACATGGTATCGTGGGACTTTTTAGTATTCCTTACTTTATACTAGAAAATAAAAATAACTATTCATGATTCATAATTTCTTCATTTTAGATTTTTTAACTAAGCAATATGACGCGTATATGACAACAAGTTTCACTCGGCACATCTTACCGGATGCGAGCGAGAAAAATCATCGCACGCACAGCACCGAATATTGCTGTTATTTTTCGCAATTGCAGATAATAATCGACAATTTTTTTTTATAATATGTATTCTTTAGACATTTCACATATGACATGTAGGGTTTATATTAAAAGAATTATTCGAGAAGAATCAAGGAATTTGCGGTACCCAATATACCCCATCGGCAGAGCTTGGTTAAGGAGCTGAACGCAATACCGAAAATTCAGTTCTTTTCGTATGGTCCTTGAATGATACTTTATTTTAATGTTCTTTAATCTTCTTACTATTAGTGTGAAATTGAAATAAATATTTTAGGACGTAGTATTTGACTTATACTCCCATTTTTAGTTTAGATTTAGTTTAAATATCATTTTACATATATTCCATATTTATTATTTTTATCATATCTAAATACTTACAGTTCTTTTTGGGAAGTTGTAACAGTAGTTGTAAAATGATTTTAAATCCATATATCAATCTTCCTGAAATTACATCATCTTTCAACCTAAAATTCGGGAAACTGATAAAATTCTCTCTTTGATCGATTATATCGAAGAAGATCAAGTTTATTCTGACACAATATACTTGCACATTTTAAGGTATACATTCAACCCTCTTATAACGCTCCCTGCTATGGAGCGGTGTTTGCGGGAGTCCCTCATATAGTGCACTTTCTACAAACCGCTAAATTTTCAAAGCCAAATTATATATTTCGTAAATATGTAATACATTGAGTAAAAAAAGGTTAAAGCCTTTTGTTTGACACAAAATATAACACGGTCATTTAAAATATGTGATGTATTTGATTTCGGTAAATTTAGACAATTAAAAAACCTAACCCCAAAGTTTGTATGGATACCTAGTCTTCTATAAGGCGAATTTCTACAACAAGATTCCTATATATGCACTATAGGAGGGTTGATTATATTACATTACCACAAATAAAGACCAATGCCCATTGGTTGTAAACAAAATGTAGCACGTACGCGAGAATAGACTAAAAGTATAATAAGTTAATTTTTAAATATATGTAAGGAAAAATGTTTTATGTATTGATTTCAATACAATTAAAAAAAACCTAATCCCAATTTGTGTATTCCCCTTATCTTCTATAGCGCGAGTTTTTTTTTAGCGTAGTCTCTATTTAAGCGCTATAGGAGGGTTGATTATAACATATTTATTTAAAATCCTTTTTTTCTCCTGGATTTTGACCTAGTAGTGGGCAGGGAATAATCCAGATCTTAACCCCATTGAAAAATTTGTGGCACATTATCACGGTTGAAATATATAAAAGAAAACCATCGAGTAGAGAAAATTTAATTAAAATAATATAAAAAGTATGGAATGAAGGAATTTTAATTGAACATTTACAGGCTTTATTGGACTATATGCCCCGGAGGATTCATCACGTGATTAAGCAAAAAGAAAGACAGAAAAAATACTAAAAATGATGTAATAATTAAGTTCTAAGCTTTGTTGTTATTAATTAAAATGCATACTTGTGTTATATATCTAAAAAAAAAAAAATCTTTGATATGGATAGATATTAGAAAATCTAAAATTTTGTAGATGTAAAAATTTCACTGCTCGGAAGTGGTGCGCCAAGAGTATCCAGCACCTTTGTGCGCCGCACAGTCTTGCCATATGGACATACAGTACTGACCATACGACCCTTCTGCTCAGTACTGTATATTGAAGCCCTTTAAGCTATTTTACAAGTATTGAAAACTTAAAAGAAGAACTGCAAACCGAATTTTTTGCAGTTCCTTAAAAGCTTAAAAATACAACCTTGGTATATTAGATTAAATCAGTGATTATCAAACAGTAGCTCGCGAACCACCAGTCGCTCGCGAGTGGCATTTTGGTAGCTGGCGTAGAATATTTTATCATAATTGTAAATTTGCTTCTCAAATTTTATTATTGGATCCCGAAATGAAATATTTCTCAAACTAAAATTCAATGAAAAACTTAAAAAGTTGCCGTTGTAAAATGAATTTCTAACTAAAATAAAGAAACCGTCAGCGATGTGTAGCGATGGAAACTGTGCCATACAGTTTGTCTCTCTCTCGCTCATTTGTATCGCCGCTTAGGTGGGAATGACAGTGAGCAATGAATATAATACTACATGGTCTAACTTATGTGTGTGCACAAGAAGAATATAAGAATCCCTATGCACCACTAGATACCACATACCGATCAGCCACGGCGGCTCGAAACCAACGACATCGCGTGATGGGGTCTATTTACTATGGAAAATATACCCCAAACAATCAATATCTTGACTTACAATGCTAAAAATGGATTATTCTAAGAATAAAAATAGTTATTGATACGATTCATAATTTGGCACGCATACAGTTTCACTCGCACTTGCACATTATACCGGATGCGAGCGAGAAATAACATTGCGTCCGTTTTAATTTTTTTTTCGCAATTGCGGACAATAAAGGATTATTTATAACATTTATTCATTAGACTTTTTTAGACAATACAAACAATACAAAAAGGTGTGACATAGCATAACACCATAGAAAGGTTCCTAAAAAATGCCGTGTTATGTAAAACCGCGTTATATGAGACCTAGAATCAGTACAAAATGAGGGACTAGGCCCCGAAAATATTATAAATGAATATATTTTTTTTAAATTGATCCAATCAACTATAAAATAAAATGATTCTAGATTTTTGCGTGTTAAAACCAAAACCGTGTTGTGCGAATCACTCAATTCATTCGCTCCATGAAACTGGTGTTAATAAAAATAATATGAAATTATCAATAGTTACGAATTTTATTTTATTTTAACAATTCATGACGCGGTTCGAACACAACCGCGTCATCCGAAGGGGGTCTCTCAGACACCCCAAGCATTTCAAGTCAAGATATTGATGAATTCTTCATCAATATATCATCAATCTTCATAAACTAATCAATATGACGCGTAAATTACAACGCTCTCGGCGATGTCTGAGCTCTCGCAGCACGTGTCAATCGCGCGGTTTCCCTCGCACTCGGTACATTATAGCGGATGCGAGCGAAAAAAAAACATCGCGCGCACAGCGGCGAATATTGAAGTTATTTTCCGCAATTGTATAATATTTATAATATTTAGTTATAATATTTATTCCTTAGACTTTTTTAGACAAATACAAAAAGTTTGTGACATGTAAAATTTATATTGAAAGACTTGGGGTCCCAAATATACCCATTGGCACGGCTAGGTTAACCAAGCATTCTTATTATATTTAAGGTTTAATAAGCTTTATTTAGCTTTCATAATTTGGTTACAATTAATGCAGCAGACTTATTGAGTTTGACGACCACTGGATTAGAACATCGCTTAATTTTCAACGTATCCACTATTTTTCTACGAGTTTCGCAAAATTTTTTTGTTATCAATGCCGATTTACATTTCTATGCATTCGTATTTTTTCAGGCGAACCGTGGTGAACAAACACCGGGGAATTGCAAAATTTTAAGTTTAGCCAACTCCCGGCTCTGTGACGCAAAATAAAAGTTCGTCCGTATTTTCAGCGAGTAATTGAAATTTTTAATAAAAATACCCGATCATATATTCATATCGACGTATTGAACATTTTTACATAGTATTCAAATACCGCGATATTTTTACAAAATAAAAAAAAAAAAACTCCCTGGAAATGTTCAATATACATTTAAATTCATAATTTATTTAAAGCGATCGTCGTGCTAAAATTATTTCAATTGTATTTCAGTAATATTAGCATCGACCATATTTCGCCATATCAAATCGAGCATAAAATTGACAGCGACGCAACGGCTCGCGGATTAACACCTCCGGGCCATAATTCACAGATTTCAAACGTGACACCATATGTCAAACATGTGTGCAAAAAAAAATCCACGACTCTTTTTTTTTCGCCGGAATCAATGGTTGAGTGCTACAACTTTTCCACACACATTAAGCGGCACGCGCCATGTCACAGCGAAATGGTCCAAGGAGTCACTGTGCCATTTAAATAGCGCACATCACACGGACACCGATGAGTTGCTTTTTATTCTTGTCTCTCGTTTTTTATTCACGCCGAGCGTTCGAGACACGGAACTGCACTATGCCATTAAGGCAAAAATTTAAAAATATCAATTTTATCCCTAAAAACTGCCATAAAAAAATCGAATAGAAGAAAAAAATCCTTTCGCCATGTGCTAAATGACGGAAGCCTAATAATAACATAATAAAAATTCTGAATTCGCGTAATATATAGATCAAGATTATGGTAATTTTCTAAGATTTTCAATAGCGGCGCGCCGTCCATATGGTAAGATTGTGCGGCGCACACAGACGCCGGGGGCCTAAAAGGTAAAAATTTAAAATATAATATAATATTCGGATGACATACTTGAAATATTTACAATAGTATTATATAAAATATGGCTGAGATTTTTCTGGAGGGCTTGCCTTACGGTGAGTCTAAATGTAGACTACCTCTGACGAGACCTGGCCGGCGTAAATCACAAAATCCCTATAAGCAGAGATGGAGGAGACAAGGTCCTGGTGACAGACGGGGCCAGGGGACCACCTCACTATATTTTCACACCACATTGAACATAGTCTCTCTCTCTCATAAAACTCAGGACACTCCCAAAGAATGTGCTTCGATGATTGTTCATTGAAGTCACAAAACTCGTGTCATCCCTGAGGCTCAGTCGATGAAGATTGGCGTTACAGGACCCATGTCCCGTAACAAACTGGGACACGTTGGGATCAGGTACAAATTATTGCAGCTTCACTCGAGTTAGTACATTGGGGAAGTACCAAAAACCAGTTCTGCCCGTACTCTCAGCAGACCAACGGGATTGCCATATGTTTAACGCAATACTATAGAGTCTCGTCTTGAGTGAGGCTTAGTCCAAAGCTACGACTTCGGTCGGGAAAATCTCCTGGTCCCCAATACGTGCTTGATAGCCACGAGGGATCAACCAGCCCGCAGCCCGGATCTTGAGTTCCAAGTCGAGCGGTAGAACGCCGGCAAGGACTGACAGAACCGCTATAGAGGCAGACCTATAAGCCCTGGAAGAAGTCGTCTCCGAACTAGTGCTTGGAAACGTGCAAGGTCAGGGCTTCAAGGACCACATGAAGTCAGTCACGGGCTTCACCGTAGTAGCTGCGTTGCGAGATGCAGAATGTAGAGGATCCTTGAGAGTCAAAATCAACAAGATTCGCGTCCAGAATGGTCACGGCCTCCAAACATAAGAATGCCGAATCAAGAAGAAGCTAGTAGCTTATTTAATAGAAACAATAGAATAGAGGATTAATCTATTCTTCTTCTTCTTCAAGTGGTTCGTTCGTTTTCGGACGTAGGCGATCTGCAAGCCCTTGTTTTTTCATCATAAATTGAACAATTCTGAACCTCTCAACCTGGTTCAGTTGCAGATGTTCCACAACAGCTTCTTTCTTTCCGTGTAACAAATAAAATTGAACACTTCATTCATTCATCATGCGGGGAGCAAAGTATCGCATTTTGTAGATCATCGTGGAAGAAAAATCAAAAAAGTAAACGATAGTTGGGAAGAAAGAAGTTGTCGTGACGCCGTAAAATTCGCAACTTGACAGAGTAGGAAAGTCGAAAAATTGTTCCAGCTCCCAAAAATAGACAATTTTATGGAAAAAAACATGTAGATTGCCTACGTCCAACATAGGACAAAGTACTAGAAGAAGAAGTTCTTAGAAGCACGTTTTTAAATTTCTTTCAATGAAAATTCTTCAACCAATTCACTATGTCCACTTTAGTAGAATCTATTAATTGGTAAAATGAATAAGAAGTATCTATAGCAGGGGTTCCCAATCTTTTTCGGATTACGGCTCCCTTAAAACATCAGATTTTTTTTAACATTTTTGACTTTCTTAAGAAAAGCGAGTGAAAAAGAAGGCGCAAAAATTTTAAGAATTGGGAATTCCAGCAAATTTGCCGAATTGTTTAATTTAATATTTCGCGACGCTCTTACGACGACACCACGGCTCCCTGGGGAGCCGCGGCTCACACTTTGGGAATCCCTGATCTATAGGTTTCATCTGATATTTAAAATGATATAATTGGTTCAAGTTGTTTGCCCAAAAATCTTTTGGGCCAATACGTCTGGCCCACGTAATAGAAAAGCTAATCATCTGAATTTCTGATGAAGCAAATGAACCTAATTCCTATACTTCACTTCTTCAAATTATCGATTGTTCACGTCTTAAAAAAAATATATAATAAATAAGAAATGTCTTATTTATGTTTCGAATAATATTTGTTCATACTATACACCGGATCTCGTATAACACAGTACTTCTACAACACGATTTCTATATAATATGGTTTTTGAAGAAACAATTAATCATTTAGTTACATATTATCCTTGTTAATTATTATGTTAAAACTACAAGATTAATAAAAGAACTCGTGTGAATCCTGATTTTTTTTTAAAAGTTTAACGTCGGGACAATAAAAAATATGTGAAATGATAATGATGTGAAATTCACGGCGGCTCGAAATCAATCGCGTCATCCGAAGGGGTCTATGAGGATTTCATATCTTAAAAAAGTTCAAGATTTTACAAAAAAAATATTATTATATCAATAATTTGGTCGATATTTTATATTTATCTACGAATCCATATGCCGCGTAAATGACATGCACACGTAAATGTCCCGCCGGAGACTGAGGACACGCCGCCGAATACTGCGACCGCTGAATTCTTGCGGCACGTGTCAACTAGTACACATTTCACTTGCACTTGGCACATCGTACCGGATGCGAGCGAGGAAAAACATGTCAATGATTATTTATAATGAGAGTAACTCTTACTTAAAGTAGTTTATATTATTATTAATATTTTCTAGTCTTGTCTCATACCAAGAAAATCGACTGCATGGCCCTGATAACGTGCTTCATCAGTCTCTAATTACTTATTTTTTAATTATATTCAAGGTTTTCCTGTGAATTCATTGATGAATTTACAGAATACTATCAGAAATGTTTAATATTCGATGTAAATATGATTCGTTGCAGTATATGAAGTGTCTGAAATAGACTCTTAGCGCCTTGGTGACCTATTACACTTAGTTGCACGTGCTAAATATGCATCAGTAACAACGAGCAATGGACTACAATAACACCGGCATGGCACTGTTTGCCCAGTAAACACCCAATTCCAAATCAAATACCAAAACTCAGCGAATGTGTTTCTAGCGCATGTGTGTATATGGATGTGCCTGAGGAATATTTGCATATCGAACAAGACGATGGAAACTACAACGGGTACTTTGTACACCGCGTCGAACACGAATCCGGCCGATTTAAATATATTTCATATATTAAAATATATTAATATATAGTTTGTCCTCGACTTACGACCGAGATACGCCTGACTTTGGTCGTAATTGTCGTAAGTCGAATTTCATACAAATTTTCGTCATTTGTACTTATATAAGGCATAAGTACAATCCATTGGCCTATCAAATAGTGGAAGAAAAGCAGTAGTCTATTTAAAACATACCCAATTTTAGTTGAGTTGTTAGCTGTTTTTTTTTTTGTATATTTCTTTGTAGCAAAGGATCTTCCTGAATACGGTGGTTTACCAAAATCTTTCTGTTATCCGAATCCATTTTGCTATTTTTTTTGCATTACTTAGTCAATTTGAAGGAACGCTGCTTCCATTTCTTCAATACATTTTTTTGGAGATCCCAAGACCATTTCTTTTTTTTTAGTCTCTTCTTTAACCCATTGATTTTCGATGCATAATAATTTTCATTTGTAAGATCTTCCAACCATTTTCTATAAGTTGGTTATGTCTTCACGATCAATTTTAATATCGTTTTGCAAAGTTTACAATGAGATTTGTAATGTGTTCAATTTCATTTTTTTCAAATTGCGGCTGAGTTATGTTTTCAAAACGTTTAGTAAGCTTTTCCATTCCATACATGCACATGATGTGACCTCTTGCCATTCTCCAATATTTTAATTGCTTGATGAAATTGATGAATTCCAAAAACTCTTTAAACGTTTTTCCTCGTCATGCCCTCTACTATTGCTTAGGCAAATGTAGTTTTTAAATAGGCTTTAAATGTATATAGCTCCTCAGTCCATAATGCAAAATACTGGTGATATTAGAGATAAATACGATTTAAACGTTATTTATTTATTTATTTATTTAGATACGTGATTGGCATTACAGAATGACCCAGTTCGCCAATCACGCATAACACATAATAATACATGAGAAAATAAATAACACACAACAACATATATTACAATAAATTGAAGAAAAGAATTATAAAATTTCATAACGGCTATATTTGACATCGAATATATCCACATATCGGCCAAATGGTTGAGCAAAGTAATAGCTCTGGCTACCGAGAGTTTCTGAGTGAGTCTGTCCCGCCTTTAGAAAAGCACACGAACGGGTTCGATGGTAGTGAGGTGGTTCCTAAGGACAACCGCACAGCAAGGAAGCGTACGGTGCCAAATCAATAGCTTCTTGAAGTGCTTTGCTGGTAAATCGATCTTCTTTTTCAAGGGTTATATACCCCGGGCAACCTGCACCCATGCGCTGGGTATAAACTTGTAGAATCCAACTCCCTCGTAGAGATAACAAGAAATTTCTTCTGTATCTCTAATCTGAGGGAATTCCGAGGCGTCATATGCCCATATAATGGAATTTGATTCGAGCAAGCCCGAACCAACATCGTAGCACTCAGCGACTAAGGTGCTTCAGCGTGGTGAGAATTTCAAGACGAAGCCCAACATTCTTGACGATCTCATACACACGTCTGACATGTAAACCAAATTTAACTTAGAATCAAACAAAATAATTAGATCTTTAACAGACGATTGCTTAGAAAGAGCTACGCCCCCAAGACTGTAATTAAATATGATGGGTTTTGATCTAGAAATGTCATTGTTTGACACTTTCCAATACTTAATGGAAGACGATTTACTGACCAACCGTGCAAAGAATCAAATGTCCAGCTGCAACGAAAGGGCATCTTCCGAAGCAAGGGACTGAAATATTTTAAGTCGTTCGAAAAGTGAAATTTATATCGAAGGACACTATGAATATCATTTATAAACAAAATAAATAATAAAGGTCCAATTTGATCCCTGCGGAATACCGGCAGGTTATGATGTACTTCCGATATGTGGTATGTCCTGGTGCATTGTTAGTATTAAAAGTATATTGAATGGAATTCTCTGATTAAAATATTTTTGCTTCTGGAATAACAAATTCAGAAACCAGTTCAAAAAAAAATTATGTCATCCACCCCTTTTTGTTTGAGCGGTAATATAGCGGTAACATATCGATATTGACTTTGAGGGCTCTCGGCTTAGAGTCATAAATCATTAATGGTTTTAACTTATATCCAGCAATATTGTCACCCAATGAAAGTGTTAAATGATTCAAATGCCTTGGAAGCCTGGCATACTTTTTTTCTTTCCTTTCCTTATTAATGTAGGTACGCTGAGGCATTTTCTTCCAATAGAGCGGTTTCACAACATTAAAAATTGTTCTTTGACGGTTCTTCTTCAATCAATGTGCCAAATATTCGATAAAATCTTCAGCAGCCATTGTAATCGGCACTAGCTCCTCCACTTATTTTCACATTTTGATAATCGCCTGTTTTTTTCGAACTCAACCAACCATTACTGGCAGTAAATGTTTGCTGTAGTTAGTTCGCTCCTTTAATTTTAGGTTAAAAGACTTTGTCTTTATGGTCACAGGGCTAGGGGATCTGTTTTTTTTATCAAATCTTCCATCCAAATCACCACTAGTTTTTCCATTTCGTAAATGGGTACAAGTTTTTCGTTATTATTATAGATTTTATAGATATTGCTCCTTTAACAGCTTCACTGATACTTAGTTTATTCTTCAAAATTGTATCAAGAATGTGATAAGTGTAGATCATGAGCTATTCCTCTCTTTTACCAATTTCATGCCGTTTAATTATTTTAAGTTTTATTTCAAATCTATTGCACTTCTTTTTGTCACATCTTGTTTGGTTGTCATCATGGACACGATTTATTCACAATGAATCTGTCGACAAAGGTGAAATTTTAAAAAAAATCTATTTTTTTTTGGTCAAGTGCGAATCGTCGTAAGTAGAACTGTCAAGTCGAGTACCATCTGTATATATATATATATATATATATATATATATATATATATATATATATATATATATATATATATATATATATATATATTAATGCAGTTTCGGATGATTGACGTAACGGCCGGAAGTGTGAAAATTCTGCTCGATTCCGCGTAGCGCCGGAGCGAGATGAAAAGAAAATTTCATTCGCGCCAAAATAGAATGATGTGCAATTTTCATTGACACGTGCTAGTGCAGGATCGGAAGCGGCGATGAACTTAAAGAGACGGAAATTTATACCCCGGTGTTAATATTAATATATTGACTTTGGCAAAGGCCGGCCAATGAATAAACACCAGTTCAAAAGCCAATAGTTTATCGCGGAATAAGGCGAGCCGAACTGTTAAATGATAACATCAACGGGTCCCGGTTTAAATTGTCAATAAATCAATGGCTACGTGTATATTATATATATATACACCTGGGCCGCGTATAACACGGTCATATGGTACCACAAAAACGTCGTGTAATACAAATCCGTGCTATACGACGTTTGAAGTTCATACAAAATTAGGGTTAGCGTTCCAAAAAAATATCAAAGTTAGGTAATATTATTTATTTTTTAAATAAATAATCGAAACAATATACATTTACGTATTTATTGAAAACAAATATATTAACAACATATCAAAGATCATTCATTCATCATCGCTATCGCTTACAATTCCATATGTTCGACTCTTTTTTGAGATGAGTTTTCTACGTCAGTGGATTATTTTTGGATGTATCCTTTAACAATTCTGAAATAAGCGATTGTCTGCTTTTAGCGTATCTTTACGTATATCGTTATAAGGGGCTAAGATCTGCTGTAATTCCATCTTGAACTTTAAACTTCTTTCCATTATACGATCATTTTCTATAAAACGTTCTAATTTATCAGCCAATCCTAAGCCGTCATTTATTGTATTTAATATGAAACGCGTTAGGTTCAGTCAACATTTCGAACAATTCTTCTTCATCCAACGTGCGATTCTCCAATATTTCTTCGATATCTTAACCTTTACCACTCTGGATGAAAAAAAAATACGAATTTGAAAAAAATATATATATATTTTGGAAAACAGAATTAAAAACATCTATAATATCGTTTTTAATTTTAGATTTAATCATTTTTTTACTAATAAAAAATTAAAACTCGGTTCATTATTTTGGCACACTGTCTGGGAATGCTGACACACCATTCAAATGTGTATGACCAAGGATTATGGAATGAAATTGTGGTCTACTTGGATAAAATATTCGCTTATTTGAAAATTTTAAATAAAACGTTTGTTTTAATTGATTATATTCATAATTTTTATTATGATAACAATTATAAATTATGCATAGAATAGAAATATTCGCAGATAATCGAATGTAAATTCTGGTACAATTTCTTTAGGAACAACTAGTAAAGGGGTTTATACCTGGGCTGATTTACGACATACGCCTACTTTTAACATGGACATGCCGGATAATCTAATAGGAAGTTTTTAGATTTTATTGAATATTTTTAATATAAATTATACATTTGTATAAATCGTTCAGAAAATAAATAATCGCGTTCGTAATTGGTGAAAAATAATATCTACGAGAAACAAACGTTTTTTTTTCTTGCATCCGAAAGTGATATAACATCTTTATATATGTCTGTAATAGACCCCATCTGAATGACGCACACTTTCGAGCTGCCGCAATGGAACGGTTAAAAAAACATTTATACCTGAATTTGCAAACATCCTACTACGAGAATTATCCGCCCTGGCACATACCCGGTGTTTAAAATAACGTATTACATATAATATATATTAATATTTTATTGTTTATTTTTACTTTTATTTATGATTTTTTTACTTTATTATGAATGATGAACACCAGCTCAATTCTTTCGTAAATTATATTATTGTAACAACAACAAAATGTCATAAAATAATTCCAGCTGATGAAAACAATGCGGCTATTTTAGGAAAAAATATATACTCCCCGTTACGAATAACATTGAGACATATGTCATTTGAAATTTAATAATCCAATAAATACTTTTTTGAACATTATACATCCGGTGTGTTTGGAAATGTCCAGTATAACATTGTCCTCTTCTATCCCACCTGTTCTAATTCTTTTAATTGTATGTAATTGGTTGGAATGGCAATTACTTAGCATCGTCGCTACTCTTTTTTCCTTCTAAGCTAGAATCATAGTATTCTCACTTCCATACGCTACAGTCTTTTTACGTCATTTGTAAAAAGTTGTATTTGATTTGTAAAAAGTTGTATTTATTTTGTAAAAAGTTGTATTTGATTTGCAAAAGGGTGCATTTGAATTGTAAAAGGGTGCATTTGATTTGCAAACGGGTGTATTTGACGTAAAAAAACTGTATTACTTTATTTTGTTATAATTTTGGTTTTTTTATAGCAACTGGCAAATTTTTTTATTGGTCATTATTGTCCCTGTTAAATGTGTTTTTAGTTTCAATAATTCATCGGAAGGTGGAAGACTGGTGTAAAATCTGTCGGTATACACATGATAATCCTCGGCTTCTGAAATTGTTTGCAAAAGATTGTTATAAAATTGCAAAACGATTTTGGATGTAAACTGTAGGTCAGGTCTAGTAAGTTTCTCAGTCGTAAGCGAGCCGTAATAAGGTATGAATGAATATATACAGCCACTACTAGAATCAACCAATACATACAAACGAATAGCCCATTTAGTTGGCTTATTGGGATTATATGTCATAAAACAATTTTTTCCCTTAAAATTTACAATAGATTCGTCAACCACTATTTCTTTTCCAGGGAATAGGTGTTCTTTAAATTTTTCGTCTAAATGCTTCATGTAAAAATCGACTTTATTTATTCTATATTGAGGACTAGTTTCCTCGCGATTGATATCTTGGTTGTTATGTAAATCTAACATCCAAAAGATTTGTAAAAAAAACACTCTCTTTTAAAGATCGTACTAAAAAATGGCGAAAAATAATCCTGCAAGTCTAGGCGAGGTCTAACTCCCATATTTAAAATCACACCCAAAAATGCTTTAAATTCAAAAGTATCATAGAATTTTAAAACAAAACTTTCACTGATTTTACTGTATCACTATGTTTATCAAATAATTATGTAGGTAATGGAATTAAAAAAATAATAATTCCACAATACAAAAAAATAGGGTCACAGGACACAGCTTCGGACAACTTTCCGATATGAAGAAACCGACAGACTGCTCCAAAAATTTCTATCACCAATAGTAAAATTAATTATTTTTTTGAAAAATTATTAGACAGAGGGTACCAATTTTTTGATGTCGTGGATTTAACAAATATTGAATCCTCTTCATCTTCCGTTTCCTCGCTAGAGTATACATATTTCCTAATCATAATAATATACATAAATTATAATCATATTTCCTAATCATAGTCAAAAGTATCATTGAATTTGAAAACAAAACTTTCATTATTTTTATTATTTTCCATATTTTATTTTTTAATTATAAACTCTATTTCACTGATTTTACAGTTTAACTATTTTTATTAAATACTATAAATGTAACGGAATTCTAAAAAAATAGTTCAATAATACAACAATCAGGGGTCACAGTACTGAAGGCGGAGCTGACACCCTTTCCGATAAGGAAGAACCCGACTGACTGTTCCAAAACAATGGTATATGAAATATACTGATAATGCACACATATTTCTGAGAATTTATTACGCGTACTATAACATATATAAAAATGCTATTATTCGACATGTTGCAACTCTTTTCTATATATTTAGAATCAATAATAATTGTAAATTTACCTGCGCCCTATTGAAATCGACGCGCAAACTTATTCCGTCTTTGGGCCATAACTGCTGGCCTTCAGAGTGGAAAAGGTTAAATATCCATATCATCAAATCCTTCTCCAACAACACCACGACAAATGTTAATTGTCTTTTGGTATTCAACTTCTATTGGTGGTACAACATTTTCTGCAGGAACTACTTCTGGCCACAGCTTTTTCCAGAAAGAATTTAAATCGATTGATTTATTTCTTTAACATATACAGAATCAATGTCGACACAATTTCGAATAGAATTTTTTTTCCAAGCTTGTGTGACTGTTCAATTGTCATCTTGATCGATACAGGTTTTACACTTCGAATTGGACTTTTTCCAAACCAAATTGGACTTTTTCCAAGCCAAATTGGACATTTTTCAAACCAAATTGGACATTTTTCAAACCAAATTGGACATTTTGCAAGTTATTAAATATTATAAATAATCAATGAATTTTATTGTCCGCAATTGCGAAGAAATAATAAAATGCACGCGATTGTTTTTCTCACTCGCATCCGGTACAATGTGCAGTTGCGAATATCTACCAAATTATGAAGCATAATTAGAATAATTAATTTTCTAGTATTTTTAGTCAGGATATTGATGAACTATACATCAATATCTTGACTTGAAATTCTTGGGGTCTATTTTCCATAGTAAATAGACCCCAGCCGGTTAATTGTTAATTTAATTTATTAATAAATGAGCAGTTAAATCGAATGCGTTAAAATTTAAATGCTCATTTTATAATAATGCAAGATTTTAAAAAAATATAACTTTATTTAGTTTCGATTGCGTTATAGGAGGGCTCTATAATGCTTATAAGATTAATAAATCATAGTTTAAATACAGTCAATCCTGTTTTTACATATATCGTATTTCGTAAATATATAATACATTGCTGAGTGAAATAAAGGTTAATGCCCTCTGATTTACAATAAAATATAGCACGTACGCGTAAACAAACTTGGCGTTATAGGAGGGTTGACTTTATATATTTTATTTATGGATCAGTAGTTCTTAATTAATAAAATGTTTGATATACAAATATAGGGATTTTTTAAATTAATTTCAATTATTGTATTGGTACACTTGTGACTGACGTATCTTGACATATTGGATGCTCGATGATTTTTACTTGGAAATTTAGAAAAAAATTGTGGTAAAAAACAATAACGTTTCAATTCTTCCAAATTCCAAATTAAAATCATAGTTACATTTTATAAAATTAAACACACTCATTTTGTGAGTCCAAAGAGTTAATAAATTAATCAAAAAATATATAACCTTCAATTTACACGGTTTTTGTTCTACACTGTATTTTTTGTTTGTTTATTTTACACCATTTATTGACATTGAATACATTTAACATTTATTTGGCATACAAATCTCAAGATTTACAAAGTATTGAATTACATTTTATTTGATATGAATATACAGCAGCACTTCTCAAACCATGCGACCGCGAATTTTGTAAACAGAAAATTGGAATAACAATAAATATTTAACATAAATCAGCTATTTTTATAAGAAATAGATAAAGAATGCATATTTTTTTGTGAACGCATGAATAATATGTACTTAGATTAAAAAAAATAATTGAGAAGCACTGATATATCAGAAAAGTATCGGTTTATGCTTAAATGTTTTGAATTATTTTATATCACAATATTTTCAGTGATAATATATTAAAATTGATGTTTGATAATTAATAAAAAAATTGATTTAGTATAGACGGCGCGAGAACCCTTCCCCCCCTCACTCTGCTGCCGCCCCGCATCCATCCAATACACGACGCTAGTAGCACTGATGAGCGAACAGCACTCTAAGACTAAATATAAATCTAATTTATATTTTCATATGCATAATTTATAATCAATAGATACGTATACAGTAATATATAAAAATATATTTTTCCTCTATTTGCTTGGGGGTGCTGCAGCTCCGCAGTGCATAAGGATGAGCGGCCCCTGATTATTAATATCTGTTGCTTTTATCTATGTTGGAATAGGATTAATTGTAGATGAAACAACATCTTCAACGTCTTCAGTATCGTTTAGAATTTGTTTGGAGTTTTATCCCCGAAAAAATGGGTAGTTATCAGTATTTAGAAGAACTGCATTAGGTTAAACATATTATTAATAGAATAGCTATGAGCTATTTGAATAATTCGAGAAAAAAAATCAAGAGGTTGACTAGAGAATTGATTCTTTTCTTATTTAAATATTCCATTTCTATTCTTTTTGATTAAAGAATCATAAGATTATCTAAATAACCATGAAATATTACATTTTTATTCTTTAATACTATCCTTATTAATTTTAGATTAATAATTACGCAAATTGTTGTATTAAACTTGGTATTTTTGACGTAACTCGACCACAATGCGTCAAAAAAATCCCAATTTAATTCAATCCATTATATATAAAATCCGGAATGGACCACCGTAGTAGCAACACTAAAGTTAGCGTAAACCTACCGACGATACAAACAAGTGATAAAATAAACGCATTGCTAAGAAAAAAAGCACATAAAAAGAAAATGAACTGAGGTCTGGATTTCTATTTGAGATAAAAAAAAAACGAATCAAGACGCCAAATGTATTTAATTTTTTTTTTGACAAATTGGACAACAATGGGAGGAATAATGGGGAAAAAATTGGAGATATCCCCGGGGAAAAAAATTACACGTGACCAATTTCTTTAGCACGACAATGGAAGACCTAAGCGCCGTACAATGGACACAATGGAATAAGTTGCTCTTAACCGCTGTCTAAACTTTTTTTCTGCAACATTGTCGATTCGGTCGGAAAGACGGGATAATCCCATGAAAAAATTCCAAAATCGCCCCTGCAATATACATTTAACGATACCGGGAACGACACGCAATTTTTCAAAATAATTTATTATATTAGTGCTGATTTTGAAAGTGGAATAACGCGATTCAATTAGTCCGACACCCTATGGGTGTCGCGGAGTGCGCATTTTTAATTTGGCCACTGATTGAGTATCGAGTGCCGGGCGTCAGATCGTAAAATGGGGCCCCGGGCGCTGCGCCCCCCTCGTGGGGCTCCTCACACATGTGGACCGCGTGACGCCGGCCCCGGGCTGTTTGTTCGAGCGGCTCAGTTCGATGCGATGGGGATGCTGTATCGTACGCCGACTTATCTATTGCGTTCAATTATTAAATAAATTAAAAACAATACGTGAAAAAAGCAGTGGATCTCAACATCTAGAAATTGGGGATCCCAAGTTTTTTATATAAATCCTCACAATTTTTTTTAGATTTGTCAAAAAAGTCTAGAGAATAATTATTATAAATAATCATTGTCAAAAATAATAAAAACAACAATATTCGCTGCTGTTGCTAGGCGCTCAATATTTTTTCTCGCTCGCATCCAGTACAATATGCCGAGTGCGAGTGAAACATGCGTTTGACACGTGCTGCGAAAGCTATTTTTATTAATAAAATAATCTATTTAAAAATAAGAATTGGGGTCTCTGAGAGACCCCTTCGGATGACGCGGTTATTTTTGAGCCATCCATCAGATATACACCAGAACGAGTCTAAAACAAATACTGCATAGCTTGACTTGGGTTTTCTTTGAGAGAAGTCTCGACTGAGGTACGACCTAAAGTCAGAGGTAGCATCTGTTGAGCAGCATAGATCCAATACCATGACGTATCTTGACATTTAATGCTTACTTTATTGTTGATTGCAGTAAAAGTATCACATGTTTTAGTACGCTCAGCGAATTTTTAAATGTGGAACAAATTGAAAATGTGAAATCAGTTTTCAATGACCCAGCCTCTGTACTCGTCAGAAATGATTTTTACAATTTTTATTAAAATGGAATGGAATATTAATGGCATTTGAAAATTCATGAAAAAAGTAGAATTTTTACTAAAATAATACCGTTATGGTACCTCAGATTCAGGGGCGCGCCGTCCATATGGCCAGATTGTGCACCGCACACAGGCAAATCGAAAAAAATGGATTAAAATCGTTGTTATTTTTATTGCAGAAGGTGGGTCCCAATTAAAATTCTGCACACAGTGGCCGGACACTATCGGTGCGCTACTGCTCAACCTCCGTATTCGCCTGATATGGACTCCTATTATTTTTTCATAATCCGGAAGATGAAACAAAATATGAAAAGATGACGTTTTCCAACGTTGAGAAGATAAAGATGCACTTGCACAAATATATGATGATTGAATTGTAATTATAATAAGCTATATTTTTAGATATACCTTTTCAACCCTTATTTAGCAAACCGAGATAGGGACCACACAATATGTCAATACTTTGTGATTCCCAAAGTGTGAGTCGCGGCTCCCAGGGAGCCGCGGTGTCGTCATAAGGGCGCCGAGAAATATGAAATTAAACAATTCGGCAAATTGTTGGAATTCCCAATTCTCGAAATTTTTGCGCCATCTTTTTGCGCTCAAGAAGGTCAAAAATTTTAAAAAAAATCTGATGTATTTAACGGAGCCGTATACCGAAAAAGATTAGTAACCTATGCTTTAACCCGTTGATCGATAGATTCAGTATTCTTTCGATTTTTTTTTATGAATATTTTTATGAACATCTACGTATTTATCAATACGACTAAAAGATTTTTTTTTACCGAAAAATGATTACCTCTCTTGATAAATTAGTTAAAATTATTTTTACCAATGTTTCCGTAAAAATCGGGAATATTATACGATATTCAATATGTCATCACCATCTTGCAAATGAAAGCAAAATAATCTGATGCAAGCGGGTAGATTTTTTTCTTATTATATTTGCCTTGTATTTATCACGCGTAAACGCGTGCACGGACTGAACCCCGGAGTTCGCTAACACGCGAAAACGCGTGCACGGACTGTAATGTGTTAACATACACGTATGCCGTATCCCTTAGCGTCTTATTTTAAATGACATGTCTTAAATTTTGAACGAAATATTATTATTTATTTTTTTATAAATACTACATAGATTTATCAACAATATTTAAAAATTATTTTATTTGTATCATCTATTTTTAGGTAAGAAAAAAATAGGTAAACATTGCAAGAAAAAATAAATTTCTATGTCACTTCCAAGGATCATTATGTACTCGGTTCATGTTATCTGTGTTTTTAAATTGCTCCATACATAAAATGTCACATAAATAAGTACCCTCATAAGATTAAAATCAATGAGACCCTTGAAAATGTCGCATAAACTAGCCGAAGAAGAAATACATAACGTTTTTATTTAGTGCGACAATGAAGAAGTCATAAAATATCTGGATAAGTTAGTCGTTCATTTGAATATTTCTTTAGACGTAGATTCGGACTCTGAAAAGGCCTTCAATTTACGAGGGGCAAACGTCTTCGTATGAAAAAATTAAAATGGGAAGATGGTGATAGTGATTGGCCTTATTAGACTATAACGTGAATATGGGCATAGCTGATGATACTCAGTTTCATGGACCGAAAATCCCATTTTTTTCCTTATCAAATAAAGATTTTTGATCAAGTTACACATTTTCAAATTTTTTTTAAATAAAGTAATGTAGTTTTAAAAATAGCCCAAAAATTAACTCAACACTAGGACGTGTATTTTAACTCACCAATTAAAGAGTTAACCCATCCGTCACAGGGCTTTTTATGGAAATTCGATTTCAAAAAAATAATAATGCCAAATGATAGATATAGCATTAGAGCTTATTATGTCACTGTTTTTTTTTTTTTAATATTAGTTTACTATATTTTCAAAATGCAATTAAAATATAATCGTAGTATCAAGTTCAATCGAGTATATCTTCAGAGTTTTAATTGCCTATTCATGTTATATATATCATATTAAAGCGTATATCATCTATTTTTAAAAATATATAAAAATTTTACAATCATGATAATATATTTTAAATTTTTGAAAAAACTTTGCGAAAAAATTTGATTAACCAAAACTTTAACTTTAATTGGATTTTTAAATATTACTACGGTTCATTCAGGTAAAAGTAATTTAGTCAATACATTTTAAATTTATGCATTAATAACGGCAATAAAAAAATTCCTCCCACTTTGATGCACTTTTTGAGTAATTCCATTTTTAAGCACACTTGGACAAAAATAAGCGAGCGACATATTTGCGGAGCATCAAATTCAATTGTTTGTATCTTTACGATTTTTAATTGCATATTACTATTGTATATACTATAATAAAGCCTATTCTATCTATGTTTATTAATATATAAATATATATAGCAATTGGATTTATATATTGTTCATCTCAAACAAAGTTTTAAATTTATTAGTTTTAGTATAATAAACAACTTTTTTTATATATCATGAAATATTTTATGTTTTCTCTATTATTTATAAAAATATTGTTTTTTAGTGAATACATCATCATCATTATCATTTGCCAGCCACAAGGCTCTCACTCGCTGAGGGCATGGACCTTACCAAACTCTCGCATGGTAGTTGAGGCCAAAGGAACCTGAGTCTCACACGTGACGTGAGGGCTCCACTTTCGTGTCCATACCGCGGGGACCCGAGCCGTCTTGGTATGCGGTTTTTATAAAGAGTTTCCCTCTCTTGGCCATTGCTGGCATTGGACGTACATCTTCTACCATGTTGGTATCGGATTTTACCCTCTCAACTGTGTCCAGGCAAGTAGGAAGGGGTTTGCCTCGGTATTCATTTGTTCTTTTCTCTGCTTTTAACGAGTGAATACATAACACTGGTAATTAAATATTATTTAAAAATATATTTTTAAATTTTATTATTTGATATTGAAGAATATATCTTCACCTATATGTATTCTAAATTTCATAAGTCTAGCTCAAATGGAAAATAAGTTACAGATTTTTTTCGGTTAAATGATCATGATCCGTCTTATTGTGCGGCGGCTTGAAAACAACCGCGTTGTCCGAAGGGGGTATCTCAAATACCCCAAGCATTTCAGGGTAAGATATTGATGAATTCTGCATCAATATATTCACAATTAAAAAAAATGGATTATTTTAAGAATAAAAATTCATAATTTGGACGATATTTTGGATTTTTTAACTAATCAATATGACGCGTAAATGACAACGCCCTCGGAGATGGCTCAACCCAGACTGAGCTCTCGCAGCACGCGTCACTCGCACGTTTCACTCGCACTCGGCACATAACACCGGATGCGAGCAAGAATAAACATCGCGCGCATGGCAACAGCAGCCAATATTGTTGTAAAGAATATGTGATTAGGATTTATATTAAAAGAGCTATTCGAGAACAATTCGGAGTCTCAAATGGACCCAATCGGTTAAAGAATAATCGCCAAACTCTTATTTCCATGATCCATAGAGTACAGTTATATTGAAAGCGGATCAGAAATTCTAATGAAATATATCTTCAGATTTTCATAATTTACCAGGATTTTTATATTACTAGTAACGAGTATTCTAATTATAAGCCGGACATTTTTTTTTATATATTAGTATTAATTTGTTGTCTCGCATAATCGCCGAGCAAATCACAATTCGATGTCGAGCCCGCGCTATCGCCGGAATTTTCTCGGCATTTACACGCTATCCAAATATTAGCACAGCCGAATCACTCGAGCGAAATAATTCTCCGGGTCGATGGCGTCCATTCAAGGTGTGTTTTTTAAATTATCACGATTAAACCAACCCGCGGTATCACCTCGAAATATTAATTCAACAAAGACGTCTTGCAATCCACTCCCGTCCGCCCCCGCCCCCTCCCTCATGAATATACAAGAAGACGCCTCTGTCTCATTGTCTCGCATACAAATTATAAGAATAATCTTCTGTAGCCGAAGCGGGTCTGGTTGCCATTTTGCCGTAAGCGGATTTAGCCGTATTTGTTATCGCACCCTTCCTTCGGGTGCCTTGATATCGAGAGCGGCTGCCGTTATTAGAACTGGCCGTGGAGCTATCGAGCGCGGGGTGGGAGGGGTGCGGAGGGGGAAGGGGGGAGGCGCGGGGTGAGGGGGCCCGGGAGGGCCTCCGCCCCACCCGCGGAGCCCCCGGGCGATTCACTTTTGTTATCATAGCGCGAAAAGCCCGTTCACTTAATTAATGGGTTTCTTTGTTTGGAGTGAAAATATAGATGGCGGAGCGGCGACAGGTCGGGTCGGGGGAGAGCGGGGCGAGGGGAGAGCGAGGGGAGGGGGTAGGTTGCCGAAGAGGTGAAGGGTGGTGGTAGAGCGGGGCGTCAAAGCGCACAAGCGCATCAGCCAACGTGGCCACCATCTTGGAAAATCGGGAAAACTTACCCTATTGAATTATTATAAGATACGACGTTTTTGCACGGAATACGTTTAAAAAAAATAACAAATACAACTTTTACGTCGATTGACATTTATCATGAAATTCTGTAATTTTATAGCTGTAGAATTTCTGTAAAAGATTTTTTATGTAAACTAAAATTAGTAGAATTCAGCGAGCCAGAAAAAAACATCCCTTAGTATCACATATCATTATCACGGACTAGGTTGACGTGGCTTCCTAGTCATCCATGAGATATCTTCAGTCATTTTCCTTCTTATTACTACTCCTTACAAACTTAACCCATATTGTAGGTCTCAGATTGTAGTGCCAAAGAGAAAGCTCGTTCAGATGCAAGCAATGCTAGAATACGATAGCTGTTTCTAGCTCCTGTCGTTCTTGAAGTGTTGTCAGAGGCACACCGTCCATATGGCCACATTGTGCGGCGCACACAGGCGCCGGATAATTTAAGGCGCCAAGAGGGAAAAATATTATAATTTATTCAAATTAATTACATTTCTTAATATCCACATTAATTAATATATAAGCAAGTATTTCGAGCACACCAGATGTACAGGGGCGCTACTGAGTGTCCCTAAGGGTGGACACAACTTCAACAAAGACGATCACGTAAATAATGATATAATAAAATCTATCGATGGATCCATCTCTAGGGAAAAAGCTTTACAAATTGCTAGAATAATATGAATAGCATCAAATGGATGGATAAAAATGATGGGGTAAGAAAAAATATGAGATCAGTCAGTAGCTACTCTCTGATAGTATCCAGCGCCTGTGTGCAGAACTTCTGGTGTCTTACTTAAAAACGACTACGAGCAATCACTTATACTGATATGGGCAGATGTGCATATGTATGCCTGTGTATATCTATATAGGTGTGTGTGTGTGGTCACTCGCTACTTGTCACTCGTGACTCGTTATAAGAAGAAAACGCCTTAGAAAAGAGAGCAAACGAATACCGAGACAAGCCCCCTCTACTCTGCCTGGACACAGTCAGAGGAAACCGATACCAACGTGGTAGTTTAATGCACGCCCAATACCAGCAATGGCCAAGAGAGGGAAACTCTTTATAAAAAACCGCATACCAAGACGGCTCGGGTCCCCGCGGTATAGACACGAAAGGGGAGCCCTCACGTCACGTGTGAGACTCGGGTTGCTTTGGTCTCGACTACCATGCGAGAGTTTGGTAAGGCCCATGCCCTCAGCGAGTGAGAGCCTTGTGGCTGGCAAATGATGATGATGATGATGATATTATTAAATGTTAAATTATTATTTTACATTATGATATTTTTACCCTTTGGCGCCCCTAATTTTCCGGCGCCTGTGTGCGCCGCACAATCTGGCCATATTTGAACGGCGCGCTCTTGATTACAGTGAAATTGTTAATGAAAGCATTTGAGATCTACTTATGCGTTTTCATTGCGTTAAGAGTTGACAAAACTCAGTTGTTTTTTCAATTCATTTTTTATGTAAGTAAGGTCATCAGCCTCCATTTCACCCTTCTGTTGACCAACGTCACTCAAAATTCTTTGGAATGGTCACCTATCTGAGTACAATCTGCGCTCAGTAGCTGTTAACTTGACAATCATAATTCGATTGTAATTATAAGATAAAATTACAGAATTGGGAATATGGAATGAAACAGGGAATTACATGGAACCAATTCCCGGATACTTTTAGCAACTTGAAGAAGTTGACGATGGGTTAAAACGGATTTAAGCCAATAAATGAAACTCTCTTAAATGTCTGATAGATGAATAAAAATAAAATGAAATAAAAGTGCGCCAAATTGCAACCTTCATTGAAGATTTAACAGATGCAGTTCAGCAACATAAAAGACAAAATATTAGAGAATAATTTTATTCCAAAGTACCGTGAAATTTGGAGGAATGAAGGTGATGGTTTGGGATGCAATTTGGCATAGCGGAAGATCCGAATTCCATTTTTTTTTAGCTGTTTTAGAAGATGGACTTATCCTATTGATTGTATTCAGCGGACAAAATCTATGACTTTTTCCAATTTCCAAAAAAAAATATATATAAAAATGAACGATGTTTTTATAACATTGGGGAGATCAATATATCAGTATACAAGTATATCAGAAGTGCTTTGAATACTGTATATAGATTAAATATTTTTTTTTATATAGTTATAGAAGTATTATTAAAATATGCTAATATTATTATTACCGTCCACTGCCCGAGGAGATGGAAAGTTGTTTGATAACTTATGTTAAAACAAACTTTAGTAAGTAACAAGTTGTTTATGGATAATATGAGAGAAATTGTTTCAGACAGCAAATGGGTCAATATTCTCTCAGATATTGATTTGCCATATCAGACTTTTCCGATTTTCACTACCAATCCGTACTAACTAAAAATGGAAGAAGCTTTATTTATTAAATTGCATAATATTTTAAAACCGTTTATGGAAAATTCATTGACCTTGTATTATGACATTTCTTAAAAAAATGGATTATTCTATGAATAAAAATAGTTATTCATTTTATGCTTCGTAATATGGTCGATATTTTTGTACCGGATGCGAGCGAAAAAAAGCATCGCGGACGTGGCAACAGCAGCGAATGTTGTTTTTATTTTATTTCGCAGCTGTAGTCAATAAAGGACAATAAGTATTAATAATATTTATTCTTTAGACTTTTTAGACGAAAAGTTTGTGACATGTAGGATTTATATTAAAAGGGTTATCCGAGAAAAATCAAAAACATCGGCAGGGCTAGGTTACCC
Source organism: Philopotamus ludificatus (assembly GCA_022495035.1). Taxonomy (NCBI): domain Eukaryota; kingdom Metazoa; phylum Arthropoda; class Insecta; order Trichoptera; family Philopotamidae; genus Philopotamus; species Philopotamus ludificatus. Next base: position 87,545 of record JAGXCT010036024.1, on the reverse strand, counting down.
ACATTAGTCCGCTATATCGAGGTTTTACTTTATATTAAGCTATAAAAATGTTACAGTATTTAGAATAAAAAATATATTTACTTTCGACTCTTTTTACAAGGTAGATTAGTTTCGCTAAAAACCGTGTAAAAATAATAAAAGAATAAATATAAAATAGAAGATGTATAGAAAATCGTGTAAAAAAGTAATTATGAAAATCCCATAATTGATTATACAAATTATTATTATATTATTCGTGTTTTTAATAAACCGTGTTATTTAAAAACCGTTTAAAGAAAGAGTTGAGTGTAATTCAATCTCTCGACATCAATTTTTGTTCACAAAAAATATGAGATAAATTAAAAAATGTCAATCTACCGTCTTTTTTCGAAAATAAGACATCATCTCCCGAAAATAAGCCCTAGCGTGATTTACAGGATTTTTAATAATATAGCCCTCTCCCGAAAATAAGCGCTAGTCAAAATAATGTGAAAAATAAAATTCGTTGAAGAAGATGACTTGACTGTACTCGAATAAATTTAAATACCTTTATATTAGTACCTAAAATGTACCTTTAGTACCTAAAATGTACATATTATATGCACAAATTCCTATGTATGTTCCTACAAATAAATATTGAATGAAAATATATAAATCTACTTATTGTACTTGAAAAAATAAGCCCTCCCCGATAATAAACCCAAGCACGTATTTTGAACCAAAAAAGAAAGTAAGACAGTGTCTCATATTCGGAAAAAGACGGTATATATTTTTTTAAATATACCACAATCAACCTTTCCATAAGGTCAATATAGAGATATTTGCACTATAGAAGACTATGCACCCATACAAAATTTGGGGCTAGGTTTTTTTTAATTGTATTTTGTAAATTGAACGAAATCAATACATAAAAACGGCATTGACGTTAATTTACACACTATAGCAGGGACTGCCGCATACACAGCTCAATATCAGTAAGCACTATGGGGGAGTTGACTGTATGTGAAATAAAAAAAAATATAAAATAAGATTTAAGCGCTATTTTAATTATAGTTATTAAAAAGGCAGTATTGGAAAAACTCAATATACATATTTGGGCCTAGAAAATAACAATAGCTATGGTGGCCGCTGATGCATACGTTGCATCATCACGGGCTCGATTGTTGATGACCGCATGATGCATATGCTGCATCATCACGGGTTCGATCATTGATGGCCGGCAATGCAGCATACGCATCATGTTTTCGTTAACAATTTTTATCCGATAACATATCCATATAGTTATTCGCTTATTCACAATTCTTTTTTTTTACCGCTTTAGTCGAGCACAAAAGTTTTCGGTAATTTAAGCGACCAGCATAGTGCTAAGAAAAGTATGACATATGAAAGCCTTTGAAGAATTGTGTCCAGGAGTGAATTTGAAAAAAAATAAACACTAGTATCTCTGTCAACGATGGTGTAAAGGCGTTGCCCGTAAGGCCAGATTGTGCGGCGCACACAGCCGCCGGAAGATTAAGTGCGCCGAGAGGCGCCTAGCGGAGAAAAAATTGTAAATATTAACTAATAATTCATTAAAATTTATTAAAATCAATCAAATTTCGAGTTACGGCCACTGCTTCTTAGATATTCAAAGACAAATGCTAAGATGATACCTTCCCGATTCCCTTCTTAATACTATTCCCCGCAAATTTTAATTCTTTTTAATCCTTTCCATAGGTCCCAGGCCGTAGTGGTAACTAGGATACTCGCTCGGATAGAATCAATGCCACAAATCAATGGCTTTTTCAAGCTCTTGTTGTGCTCGAAGAGTTCTGGAGAGCGGAGACAACTCACACTCAAAAGAAAAACAAGAATCCTCGTCACCCGCGCTACATAAAGATGTCACATATTATACAAACATATCTGTTTCTCAACGATAATATGGTCCACAAATTAAATCCGTGCATACTTAGCTTTGATTGGCTACAGTCCAGAATTCTAATTTGTGTAAAATACGCCTGCTTTAAAGTGCAGAATCGATTACGTGCGAAGACTCGTTCCACTGACCCAAAGCGCATAATTAGAATGCATTTAAACAATGGGATCCGATACGATTACGTAATAAAATATGCGTTGCGCATCCGCTCGCGGTGTTTGCTTTCGAGACGAGATTTCAGCTGCAGAGAAGAAATAATGCAGAAGGAACGTCAATGGTAGGCGGGTGGGTGGTAGTAGCCCACCCCCGGCGGCGGAGGGTGGCGCCACCCACTAGGTAGGCTTTGTGCGTGTGAACAGACCCAGCTGCCAATCTCAACGCAAAGCCACAGAACAACTGCCAAACTGCTCAACCACCTAGCTTACCACCCCACAATCTGGTTAGCAGCGTCTAACATTAACAAAAATAAATAATTTTAAAAGGAAAATATTAAATATTTAACAAAAATATATATATACACAATTGACGGAACAAATCTGAAAGAGTGTTCGACTGAAGTTGCTGAATTTCAGCCACGCAATCGATTGACGCAAGAAACGCGAAATTACCATCGAACGTCGCCGACGGCGGATCGTCTCTCGTCCTCGATGGCGGCCGTCAAATTTCCGAACAATTGATCAACATCTGCATCGACGTCATCGCCGGCGTTGACATGTTGTGAACACGGCCTCGGGGCGTTGCTGGGGGGTGGGGGTGAGTCACCCCTCCGAGGCGAGGGCCGCGATTGGTCCGTTGGCACCCCTCGTCGCTTCCCCCGTCATCCGCCGGGGTCTTTGGCTTACTCACCCTCTAAATAAATATATTATTTATTTCACTTCTGAGCCACACCCTGTAATTTACTCATTGAATTCGTTATACAAAAAGCATGCCGGAAAATTCAGGAAATAAAAACGATCCTCACGCCTCACTCGCGAAATATTAATTAAAATTTTGACACAAATTAACGCATCGTCTATTCAATCGATGATCTAAATCGATATACCAATATATTTCTCAATAGAATAGAAAGATTTTTTAATATAAGAAAGGACCCGAAAGAAATCGCGTATTTTATAACCTAATGTTCGAGCGAAGTTTGTGTTCAGACACGGTTAAGACACGGTTATTTTGGGTTAAATCTGATGTTTAGCATTATTTATGAGTAATACAATTTATATCTAAGAATCTAGAAATCTAAGGGCTCAAATCTCCAAGGTCCTCTGAACAGACACATCTCTTTAGTAAAACAAATATAATGAAATTTTGAAACTTTGTTGTCGAGACAAAGAATTCGCCATTTTTTCCAAAGTGTAATTGGAGATGAGAAATGGATTATTTACGATAACGTATGTTAAAAAGGCTTTCTACGTTTGCCGTTCTGATTCCGAAAGGTTTTTTTGTGCATTTAATTAAATGTAAAAGGAATAATTCATTACGACTTAATTAAGCGTTTAATTTTGTTTATCGTGACGGCGGCTCGAAAGCAACCGCGTCGCCCGAAGGGGGTATCTCAGTTACCCCAAGCATTCCAAGTCAAGATATTCTTAAATTCTTAATCAACATCTTAACTTTTTCTTAAAATGGATTATTCTAAGAATAAAAATAGTTATTCGCAGCAGACTGAGATCTTGCAGCACGTGTCAATTGCACTTTCAATCGCACTCGGCACAACGTACCGGATGCGAGCGAGAAAAAATATTAAGCGCGTTAAAAAATGAAAAGAATTGATCTTAAAAAAAATCAAAAACTTAAGGTACTCAATCTTCCCCATCGGCACGGCTGGGTTAAAATGATGAGATCTAGAAATTGATATACATTAAACCCTTCTATAACGCTCTCTGCTATCGCGGTTTTCGACAGTTTCTCCTATAGCCCTCCCTCCTAGAACGTAAATTTTCAAACTCAAATTACATATTATTAAAAATTATATTAAAGAAAAACAATAAAATATTTGGTTGATAATAAACATTGACATTGAACAAGGTCATTTAAAATATAAAAATGTAAAAATGATTGATGTATTGATTGTGTTCAGCTTACAAAATAAAATTGAAAAGCCCTTTTTCCTAATTGTGTATGGGTGCCTTGATTTCTATAACGCGATCCCAATTTATTCGTTATAGGAGGCCTGACTGTATAATACATGCTAATATTTTTTTAATAGAGATTTATCAACAACATGTTTAATTCTAAAATATTTTCCACGCAGAAAATCCTACAATTAACGCTATTTAACTGATATTGTCACGCCGGCGTGACAAGTGCTTATTCAGCGCAAACGTGTTGGAAGCTTTATCTATATTCTTGCATTTGAAATTGAATCACATACGGGAAATAATTATGAGAAACAGTCGCGTCATCCGAAGGGGGTATCTCAGATACCCCAAGCATTTTAAGATATTTATGAATTTTACATCTATAACTTGCCATTCAAAAATGAATTATTCTAAGAATAATGATAGTTATTCATAATTTAGTCTATATTTTGGATTTTTTAACTAATCAATATGGCGTGTAAATGACAACGCTCTTGGCGATGTCTCGCCGAATGAGCTCTGGCAGCACGTGTCATTCGAACGTTTCACTCGAACATCGTACCTGATATTGTTGTTTTTATTACTTTTTCGCAATTGCAGACAATAAAGGAATTTGCATTTGAGGATCAGATTGTGCGTTGCACACGCCTGTGTGCGACGCACATCTGCGTGTACAACTATATGAAATGGATGAAGTGGGCACGGCTGATCAACTTGCATCATAATAGATTGTGCGGCTCACACAGGCGACATTAAATCATATCATCATCATCATCATCATTTTCTTAACTTAATGCTGAGCGTATGGGCCTTGTCATGTTCTCGAATGGCAGTAGAGGCCAAAGGAACCTGAGTCTCACACATGACGTGAGAACTCCTCTTTCGTGTCTACACCGCAAAGACCCAAGGCGTCTTGGTATGCGGTTTTTTATAAAGGGTTTCCTTCTCTTGACAATTGCTGTCATTGGACGTGAATCTTCTACCCTGTTGGTATCGGATATTAGTCTCCCGACTATGTCCAGGTCATATATTTATTAACTAATCAATATGATGCATAAATGACAACGCTCTCGACGATGTCTCGCCGTAGACTGAGCTCTAGCAGCACGTGTCACTCGACTGTTTCACTCGCACTCGGCACATCGTACCTGATACGAGAATACTGTTGTTTTTATTATTTTTTCACTATTGCAAACAATAAAGGACAATGATTATGTATAATCTTCTAATTAATTCTGTCTGGCTAAACTCAACATTTTTTCAATAAAAATGAGAATAAATTATAAACACGAAATTGCTCGCATATGTTTTTTTGCAAAGTTATATGAAAAAAAAATCGCATTAATATTTAAGCAGACCTAGTTTATTGGCAAGTTGGAGGCCTTCTAAAATTAAACATGTAGTTATTGGAATCGCTGCTTTATCGTTTAAATTCCGCATAAAATATCATCGTCAAATACCTCGCGAATAAATGACGGTCCGGAGTGGTTAAATCCTCCAGATTTCGATCATCTTCGATTTTAGTAAGGATTTGCTCAATGGATGAATCATCCCGGCATTCACGAGCGTTTACTGTGGGAATTGATGCATATTTTTCGCAGCTCTCCGGTTGGCACGGTGACCGATTCGAGTAGGATTAAAGTTTGCAGTGGAGCACCTGTGGCCCGGTTTACTATCGGTGAGTCACAAAGCCGGCTCGTAAAAAGTAGTTGGACGCTGTGTTTACAAGCGGCTGCTTTAACGTGACGGGCTGCCGATACATCTGAGGTGAGAGACTCCAGACGCCCAGAAAATGAGCGCGCCCCACCACCGACACGGTGTCGACAGCCAGACCCAACATTGCGGCCCTGGACAATAGAGCCGCTGCAAAAATTGACGGCCACACGCCGGACAATGCATCGACGTTCATAAATAACAAAAATGACGACTGAGATCGGTCTACAAGGTCATTGATCAACCAGTCATTTTTGTCTAATTTTCACATTTTTTGTTGTTGTCGCGTCAGTACACTTGTCACAGTCACATTTGTGTTGAAAAACAACACCGTTGTAATGCCTCAGTCTACGTATTCATCGGACATGAACCTCTATGACTTCCTTCTAATATTGGATGAAAAGAAAAATTAAATAAAAATGTTTTGCGCATTCACGATTGAAAATTATACGATTTTAACAAAAAAAAAACGACTGCGTTTGCGAAAAATAAATAAATATCACAATGTTCGCTGCTGTTGCCACCCCCGCGATGTTTTATCTCGCTCTCATCCAGTACGACGTGCCGAGTGCGAGTGAAACGTGTCAGTGACACGTGCTGCGAGACCTCAGTCTGCGTTAAGCCATCATACTGATTAGTTAATAAATATGTATACATTTATATTATAAAATGCTTGGGGTATCTGAGAGACCCCCTTCGGATGACGCGTTATTTTCAAGCCGCCATGATGGATGGGTTTACCGTTAGAGAAATTGACATAGTTATGTCCAGTACGTGATATAACAACAATATCAGGTACGATGTGCGAGTGAAACGTTCGAGTGACACGTGCTGTCAGAGCTCATTCGGCGAGACATCGCCGATAGCATTGTCATTTACGCGTCATATTGATTAGTTAAAAAATCCAAAATATCGACTAAATTTTGAATAACTATCATTATTCTCAGAATAATTACAAGATATTGATGTAGAATTCATAAATATCTTGAAATGCTTGGGGTATCTGAGAGACCCCCTTCGGAAGACGCGTTGTTTTCGATCCGCCGTGACGGATGGGTTAACCGTTAAAGAAATTGACATAATTATGTCCAGTACGTGATATAACAACAATATCAGGTACGATGTGCGAGTGAAACGTTCGAGTGACACGTGCTGTCAGAGCTCATTCGGCGAGACATCGCCGATAGCATTGTCATTTACGCGTCATATTGATTAGTTAAAAAATCCAAAATATCGACTAAATTTTGAATAACTATCATTATTCTCAGAATAATTACAAGATATTGATGTAGAATTCATAAATATCTTGAAATGCTTGGGGTATCTGAGAGACCCCCTTCGGAAGACGCGTTGTTTTCGATCCGCCGTGACGGATGGGTTAACCGTTAAAGAAATTGACATAATTATGTCCAGTACGCGATTAAATTTGCAAATTGTCCAGATAACTTTAATACAAAGCTTCCAATACGTGCGCGCTGAATAAGTACTTGTCACGCCGGCGTGACAATAGCAGTTAAATAGCGTTAATTGTAGGATTTTATGCGTAGAAAATATTTAAGAGCTAAACATGTTGTTGATAAATCTCTAATAAAATATTATTAGCATAAATTATAGTCAGGCCTTCTATAACGAAAAAATTGCGACCGTGTTATAGAAGTTAAAGCCCTCATACACAATTTAGAGAAAGGGCTTTTTAATTTTATTCTGTAAACTGATTAAAATCAATACATTGATCATGTTCAATGTTTAAATGACCTTGTTCAATGTCAATGTTATTTAAATAATTTATTGTCATCCAAACATTGGGTTTGGGGGCTCTCCGCATTAAAATTTGTTTTAGCAAAATACACAATAATCAGGAAATGAATCATTTTTGATAAATCGAGTGTGATGATAAACTATGGAGTATTTTACGTTAAAAACTTGGATAAAAAAAAACTAAGGCGAAGGCCCCAGGCCATTATCGCTATTGGGGCCCCGGGCCCCACGGAATTTAGGGCTATTGCGACTTAATATACAATTAAATTTATAAAATGCTATGTATTTATATATAGAGAAGATAAATTATGGCGTATTTTACGTTAAAACCTTAGATATAACCTTATTTATGGTGTCAGTCACCGGTGACTGACGCACCGTATAGCAATACAACGCAAACAATTTATATTTTTTATGATACAATTTTATTATTATATAAGAATCGGTAATAATCGATGTCAGGCACCGGTGACTGACACGACACGATAAGTGTTAATCCCACATTCATAATTAATTTTATTTCAAAACCTATTTGCAATTAAAATCAAGGGTGTATTATTTCAGCATAATTTCAGGAAAAGATACTTTATTAATAAAGCACTATTGTTTCTATAAAAAAACAATAAATTCTCGTCTGTTACGTGGGGTTTTAGCATCCATTAAATTTACAATTCATATTGATTCTTTGAAGTCTGTCTAGGCAAACATAGATCCAAATTTTTCCTATGTTATCACATGTTTTTATTTTATTAAAACAGTTTATCTGAATTGTACTTGTTTGTTATTTGTTATTTTTAATTTTGGTGCCATGTTGGGGTATTTGCGTGTTTCCTGAATGCGCTTCTCAATCAGCATTCACTCGGGCCAGAGATCAGCACCGCCTGTTAAAGAAGACATGTGCTAAAACTGCGAACAAACAAATTTAACATATATTTGCAGTGGCCGGTGAGGCCATCCGGTTGTGTTTCGGAAAAAACGCGGCACGTTACCACGAAACCTCGAAATAAACCGGCCGGGTTTATCCGACCCCAGCGCTCTTTGGTTGTCTGTCATAATCATAACACCGCCGACGGGTTGGAGTGCAAGTTTATTGCTCGGTTAGAGGAAAAGTGTTAGAGTTGAAATAATAAACTGTGGTCTTTGGCCGTGCAACATATTAATTTTATCGAGTTGACTGATGCGCGAGGTGTGCGAGGGGCTTTCGGACAGTCTCCCGACGAAACGTCGCTTCTGATTCGCTCGAATCGAATCATAATTGATCTTCGTCGTCATCGTCGCCGTTATTATTTGGCATTTCGCACGTCTCGGCGAGCGAGCTTTGACGGCGTTCTTTTGTTAATTGTTTATTCGTGCTTTGAAACGTTCCAAACAAATCTTCTCGGACGTTCGTCGTAAGTGGGCGCCTGCGTTTTCTCCTTTTCTTGCGAAGTGATAATTACATGTTTGACGTGTAACACTTACACATGGAAAATTATTAATTTAAAAAAGAATTTCCTAATTTAAATCCAAAAATCATGTGTCTTCACATCAAAGCAGTGGCGCGCCGACAGTGTTCGACGGCTGTGTGCAGAACTTGGGGCCCCATATACCATAAAGGGTCTATGCATTTGAAACCCCAATATGTCCCAAACTTTTTGTATTTGTCTAAAAAAGTCTAAAGAATAAATATAAATAATCATTGACCTTTATAAAAATAAACAGAACAATATTTGCTGATGTGTTTTTTCGGTCCGTGCCGGATGCGAGCGAAATTATCGACAAAAATATCAAGCATATCATGAATAACAATTTTTATTCAAGGTATTGTAGAATAATTTATCAATTCTTGACTTGAAATTTCTGGGGTCATTCATTTCATAGAAAATATACCCCATCGGCCAGCTGCGTCGGCTTCGAACTGTCGTGACGGATTATGTGCAGAGCTTGGGGTCCCTATACCATCTTCCTTTTACAATAAAAAACATTATATAAAAAAGAATTAGGAAATTTCGGAAGAAAGTGTCCGGCGCCTGTGTGCAGAACTTCAATTAGCGCCCCTGTACGTCTGCTGTGCTTCAAACGACGAACTACGGGCAATTGCAAATGTGGATGTTAAGAAATGTAATTCATTTTAATAAATTATTATATTTTTTCCAGCAGCCTAAATTATCCGGCGCTTGTGTGCGCCGCACAATGAGGCCATATGGATGGCGTGCCTATGAGACCACTTCAAGAACGACAGGAGCTAAAAACAGCCAACGTATTCTAGCATTGCTTGCATCTGAACAAGCTTTCTCGTTGGCTCTACGATCTGAGATCTGCAATAAGGGTTTAGTTTGTAAGGAGTAGTAATACGAAGGAAAATGGCCGAAGATATCTCATGGATGACAGAAAGCTACGTTAACCTTATCCGTGATAATGATATGTGATACTAAGAGATATCTTTTTATGGCTTGCTAAATTCTACTAATTTTAGTTTACATAAAAAAATCTTTTACAGAAATTCTGCAGCTAAAAAATTACAGAATTTCACGATAAATCGAGATAAAATGTAAAAATGGTCGTGCAACACTTGAATCACTCGAGGCTAAGGCCAATTCGTATTTAATTTACGGTAGCGCACACGTCATTGAATTGGCCTGGATAGCGGCCTGGCTCCTCATAGCTCCGTAGAATCTACAAAACCAATGTCCAATCCCGACACGTGACAACACTCGCCTCATTACTTATATTATTATAAATTTAAAAAAAATTCCATCTTGGTGCCTCGGTGTCTGTGTGCGCCGCACAATCTGGCCACATGGAAGTGCAGTTCTAATATATGAAACCAAAATTAATCTGGCTACTTTTAACATTCGACTATAAATTGCAGTAATAGCTTCAATGACCTTGAGCAAAAATCATCGGAATGAACGTTAAATAAAATATAGAAATACTAAATAGCATTTAAAATGATTGGATAATCATTTTTTAGACTTAATGACAACACAGCATTTTTTTGGAATGTTATTAGAGGATTACCTCTATTGAAAAAAAATGATTTCATCAAGAAACGCTTGATTATAATAAAAAAAAAAATAATGGCGGCGGGCAACAAGAATTCTTGTTATACAAAATCAATCGCATGCGTTGTTTTTAACCATTACAGCGTTTTTTAAACATATTTTACTTACACAACGTTTAGGATTAAATGTGATGATAGTGAAGATGTATAATATACTCGACTCTTTTTTACACGGTTTTGAAATAGCACGGTGCATCAAAAGGAACAAAGACTATATTTTTCACGATTTATTTGTAATAACGATTCCCAATGACAAAATATTGAAATTTAATTTCACGGATTATTCATTGACGTAAAATGACATAAATTTATGTCATAATAGACAATGATTATAACAGGAAAAAAATGCTGAAATTTATCAAATAACTGCTGTTTTAATTCACGAGAGCTTACAATTTGCTAACTGTGTAAATCAGCATTTTCTGACTTATGATTCCGACTTATTTATTTATTGAGTTTTCATTTTTTACACGATTTTAAATACCACAATTTTTTTATTTATCATATCGCTTATTTACAAGGTTTTTTTTATACACGGTTTTTAGTGGAACGTATCTACGTTGTAAAAGAAATTGAGAGATTTATTGATAACTCTGAGACTGATGAAAATTTAGTTGGAATTTCCATCAGTGATAAAAAAAATATACTAGGCCATCGTATAACACGTGTAATAAAAATCCGTGTTATACAACGTTTGAAGTTTATAAAAAATGAATGTGTACGTCCAAAAAAATATCCTTTATTTTTCCAATAAATAATAAAAATAATAAATTTATTCGATTCGTTTTCAATACGTGTTATAGGTTTTCATTACTGGGAAGAGTATTTTTAGAGTTAACCTTTAAAAACTGCTCAATGGGCGATCGTCTGCTTTTAGCGAGTAAATCTTTATTTATTCCATGATGTAATTCCCTCTAACTTCAAAATTATTTCTTTTATAGGATCATATATAAAAAAAAAATCATCTAACCCCAGACCTTAATTTATTGACTAGTTCTTGTTCGTTAAAAGTAAAAAAAACTTTCCTCTAATATTTCTTTAATATCTTAAATATCCAGGTCTTCAAATCCTTCTCCACGACAAATCTTCTATTGGTGGTACAACATTTTGTTCAGCGACTACTTTTACAAGTGATTGTTTTATTTCTTTGAGAGATGGTGAAACGATTTTGGTCCATGGGATGGATTAATCTAATCGTGCCTATGGAGTATATTGGGTATCTATATGAATAGCACTTTTAATATAAGTCCTACATATCACAAACTTTTTGTAATTGTCTAAAAAAAGTCTAAAGCCCTTAATATTGTAAATAATCATTGTCCTTTATTGCCTACAAATGCGAAAAAATAAATAAAGACAACACTATTCGATATTGTTGCCATGCGAGATGTTTTTACTCGCTCGCATCCGGTACGATGTGCCGAGTGAAACATGCGAGTGATACATGCTACGAGAGCTCTAATACAATAGAGAGCAATAATGGTGGCTTGATCTAATCTAAATCAGACTTCATTTTTAATTGCTTCTATCTTATAAATCCGTGTTATATAGAGCGTGCTATACAAGGTATGTCACATATGTCACAATTCATTAACCGTGTTGTAGAAGTACCACATTATAGGAGTTCTAGATTTATTCTTAAATGCAAAAGAGACTGTCGGAATGCAACATAAATATTTTTGTTTAAAACTATCTCAATTTAAATCGAGGATATGTGAATTATTTCAGCATAATTTCAGGAAATATTTTTTTAATAACGTACTTTTGTGCAGACAGTGTCTGGCGTCTGTGTGCAAAACTTCAATCACTTATATTGTTTTTATTATTTAATGTAGATTTTATTTTATTTAATTTCTATTATTGTAAGTTTTTCCCTCTTGGCGCACATACTTGTTCGGCGCCTGTGTGCGCCGCACAATCTAACCATATGGACGGCGCGCTCCTGTTGCTACTGATTATAAAAAAATATTTTATATAAAAAATACAGTCGAGGCTATTTATGCCCTTATAACCGGAACGTACCGGAGCGCCGCGTCGGTTCGTTACGTTGTTATAAATCGCGTACCGCTTTGTGTAATTTCAAATCGATTTGCTCATCTATCGTCTCCGTTATATAGAGCTTAATAATTTATTATTTTTTTTAGGCCGTTTCCGTTGAATAATGCAAATTTTCCCGGGGCAAGAATATTGTTTCCCGCCGATACCGATAGCTGATGGTCACACGACTGCATCCACGTCTGCTTCATTCATTAATTCGATTAAACTCTGTTCGCCTTCGACCTTATTTTTTCGCTCTAAATCTACAAAGCTCCACGGGCATCAAAGAAAATGTTATCTCTGGCACTTTTCTCCGGTTTTAACCGCCGTCAGTTATTATCGGCTATTTCATCCACTCCTCCGGCTGAGGGCCCCCATCTCCCGGGCGCCTCCCCGCGACGCCGGGCCCCTCGACGCCTCTCCCTCTCCCCGGCCCGGGTCCCTGCCCTCGCCCTCCGCCCCCTGCCTAGCCCGCGGCCGCAAGAGGTTTTAAGCAAAGATAATATTATCTTTCGGGGCATAATGTAATTCATATTATAGCTGCGGCTATTATTGTTACCATTATGCTGGAAAGGTGGCGAGTGGTATCCATTGTTACCACTCTCTGTACACTCCAGCCATTGGACAGATGCAGCTGGAAATGGAAAAAAATGACACTCTCGAGTGGCTTCGGTGCGTCAGTCGTTTTGTGACGAAATATATTTCCATTTATTTATACGTGGGAGGGTCGCAAAATGATAGAGATACTGCATGTGTGGTCCGCGGATCTAATCATAATCCCAAAATGAAAGATCCAAATTTTTACAAAAAAAAATCTTTGTGAAAAGAATTCACAAAGAATTATAGATTTTTTTTTGTAAAGATTTTGACAATTTATCTGTGAATTATTCAATTTATTAATTAGATGTGCTTAGCTGTGCCAAAGGTTACGCAGCACTGAATTAGCTATTGACATATGCAATAATTGAACAAATATTATTTATTTGAATAAGACAATATTGATTCAGAATAAATTAATCATATTCTATAATCAAAAGTCTAATCGGTCAATAGTGTTGTCAAATATTTATGTAAATTTTTATATCATTAGAAAATTGATTTGAATAAAAAATCTTAGTAAACGCATTTTATTTATAATGCACGTTATTTAACAACCTTTACATTGTAACCCTTGGATCTAACTTTGAACAATTCTGATTTATTACCAATAAAGATTTCTGGGTAAATTAAAAATTGACAGAATTTAAGAAGTGTTCAACTCAATACTTATTTTTTATATAATCGTATTTTATTTATAATGCACATACAGGTATTTACAACCTTTTCAGGCATAGTCTTCAACCCTTTGATCTCATTTGAAACAGTCCTGAATTATTACCATTATAGATTTTATAAAAAATAATTCCCAAAAGTAAAGAACTCAATTTTTCTGCGCATAGTTCTGCGCATTTTATTTATTATGCACATGTATGAATAATTAAACTTCTCATGCATAATCCTTAACCCTTAATTTTGAACAATTCTGACTTATTATTAATAAAACAATGACAAAATTTAAGAAGTGTTCAAATCAATACTCTTATTTATATAATCGTATTTTATTTATAATGCACATGCAGGTATTTACAACCTTTTCAGGCATAGTCTTCAACTCTTTGATCTCATTTGAAACAATCCTGCATTATTACCATTATAGGTTTTATAAAAAATAATTCTTAAAAGTGAAGAACTCATTTTTTTTTAAATATATTATTGTAAATAATCGCGTTTTATTTGTTATTTACATGTATGAATAATCAACCTTTCTATCCATAATACTTAACCCTTAATTTTTAACAATTCTGATTTATTACCATTATAGATTTCATGAAAAATAAAAATTGACAAAATTAATTAAGTAAAGGTTTGTTCAACACAACATTTTTTTTAAATAATCGTATTATTTTTATAATGCACATGCAGGTATTTGCAACCATTTAATGCATAGTCCTCGACCCGCTGATCTAATTTGAAGCAATTCTGAATTATTACTTTTACAGGTTTTATAAAAAAATAGTTCCTAATATTAATGAATTCAATATTTTTTTAAATACATTATTGTGATTAATAGCATTTTATTTGTAATGCATATGCAGGTATAAACAACCTTTCCATGCATATCCCTTAACCCTTTGGATCTAATATATTTTAACAATTCTGAATTACTACCATTATAGAGTTCTCAAAAAAATAAAGATTTTCGTTAAAACATTTTTTAAATAATCACATTTTATTTATAATGCTCATGCAGGTATTAACAACGTTATTAGGCATAGTTCTCAACCCTTTGATCACAGTTCTGAATTATTATAAAATTATCAGAGCTAAAGAACCTATTATTATTATATCATTGTAAATTAACTTATTTTAAACTTTATTTATGATGCACGTGCAGGTATTAACAACCTTTTCATGCATAGTCCTTAATCATATTGATCTAATTTGAAGCAATTCCGAATTATTATTCTTATAGTTATTTTATAAATTATGAAACTTACCAAAACTAAAGAACACGTTATTATTATATCATTGTAAATGAACTCATATTTATTTGTATTACACCCTTTGTTTTAATTTTAAGCAATTCTGAATTATTACTTTTATAGGTTTTATAAAAAATAAAATTTCCAAAATTTAAAAACCCAATATGTTTTTATTATATTATCGTAATTTGTTTTAGATCCACATGCAGGTATAATCAACCTTTTCAGGCACAAGCATTAACTCTTTAATTTGATTTTAAGCAATTCCGAATAACTTATATTATGGTTTTTGTTAAAAATAAAAATTATTAAATTAAGAATTAATATTGTCTTGCATTCTATTGACAACATTTCCTGGATCAACACTCAACATTTAGCACTTTGATTTATTTTTTATTAATCATTCAATACGATTTTAATCAGATTTATCAGTTTTTATTTAAAAATATATATGTTCTTTCCAAAATAGATCAGATTATTAAATATTATTACGTTTACTGCAATTACATACGTGAAACATGTAACACAAAGTCCCAACATTATGCTAGCTATTATTTTAATCCCTTTGTTAGCATAACAAGGCATGGGATTAAATGCCCCTCGATTTGGCATTTATCTCTAACAGCTGTCCTTAAAAAACTATCCCAAAAATAAATAAACAAGAATGTAACGATTTTTTTTTACACGATTTTTTAAAAAATGATGAGTTATTAAATTTTGTTTATTACTTACTTCTCTTATGCAATTTTTGGGATGTCATTAAAATAATACACAATAATAATTTTCATGAAGATATTATTATAATTTCTTGTTTAATTTTACTGCTACATATTAAATATATGTACAATATTAGAACCACAGACATTCATGCGATACATAAGTAATATCCAACGTGTATATCCTACAACATACATTTATAATTACAAATACAGGGAATGATACAATAATCATAGTAAATGAGTTGGATACAATTTTTTTTCGTCATCATCAAAAATTACATATTCTATATAATAATATATATATATATAAGTATCTAAGAGTCTAAATATCGTTTGATCCTTTCTGTATAAAATATAGGATTTAGATATATATATATATAGAAACGATCAAATCAGTGGATTGTTATGGAAAAGAGGAAAAATTGCAAATTTACTTCTTTTTTTTTTCGATAAAAAAAATATTCTTATAATAAATCAGTCTCAGCAAATAAAAAGGATTATAAAATGTACACACGCCTTTAGTTCACTGTCGCAATGCGTGACAATAAAGTTCAATGAGTTATTTATTTTATTTTTTTTTACTAAAAAAAAAAACATTTCATTATGAAACGTCGATCTCACTAAATTTTAGCGAATCACTCATATCGTATTACTAAGTTTAAAAACAAAACATGAGTTACGCACGTAATATTATTAGTTTTTAATGAATACTGAGAATATTAGTAAATCAAACTGTATTACGAATAAACTATTTGATTGTCTTAATTTATATTGTTTTAATCACTGGTTTTATAATATATTTATATTTTTAACACTATAATTTATTATAATATTCACAGAATATATATTATTTGTAACCGTCACTGTCACATTGTCATTGTTTTTTTTATTATTATTATTATTTTTTTTTATTAATATTTCACATTGTGTCCGTGAAGTTGTCATCACTGAAATAAACAGAAAATCTTAATAAATATCACTACACTTTAATTTTAAACTATGTATCATATAAATATATATATATAAAAGTATGATTAGACGCTTATAATAATAATACAATAATGATAATGATAAAAAATAATCACATATATTGCATATCATATACATTTCGCAATCAAAGATATTGTGGAAAATTTTCATTAATTGATACGCAAATAGTCTGAAACGGCAGTCTGAAAATTGACCGCAAAGCAATAAAATTTTATTATACGTTTCATTTCATTTATTTATTTTGACGGTGTAACGTTCATTATTATGTGAATTTTTTTTGTACTAAGAATATTTTCCATTGCGTGGCGGTGGTTATAACGAAACATGGATGAGTTAATAGAAAAATAAAACATTTCTCTTACTTTTTACGTCTATATGAGTATATCTCTCAACAACATTATGTTTTTTATTTTACTTATTTATTTATTTAAAATTAAGAATCGCTGCTTATAACTATTTATTTATATATATATAATTTTAATGCTGAATTTTCACTGCAGACACTGCCGTTCTGAAATCACAAAAAAAAACAAGAATTCACTGCAAATTTTATGGCGTCGCTTATTGTTTTTTTTTTTTTTTTTGATTTTTGGATTTACCTCGTTATTCAGTATTTGTTACCGCAGTGCTGATGGTAGTAGGAAGGGCGGTAATGAGGTGCCAAGTCTGGCGGAGGCGCCAGTTGGCAGCTCGGCGCTTCGAAGAGTTCGCCGGCGTACCATTCTTGCGGAGGGAACTGCTGCTGGTACGGTGCTGGATACGCCAGGAGCGGTTCTCGGGGGAGATCCGGACAGAAGGATTCTGGATCTTGGCGGCCGGCGCATGCCGGGGGCTCTCCTCCGGGTTCCCTCTTCGGTCGCCACTCGGGAAGACGCGGTTTCACGTCTGCCTTCTCGTCGCGGCGACTCTCTTGTATCTGTTGTCGACGGAGCGCCTCTTCCTTCTCCTTGAGCGCGTCCTTCTTCTTGAAGCGCCGCCGTCGTCGTAGATACGAGCCGTTGTCGAACATGTTGTACGAATCCGGATCCAGCGTCCAGTAGCTGCCTTTTCCTGGCTTCTTATCGTCTCTGGCCACTTTGACGAAGCACTCGTTCAGGCTGAGGTTGTGGCGGATCGAGTTCTGCCACCCCTGCTTGTTCTCTCTGTAGTAAGGGAAGCGCTCCATGATGAACTGGTAGATGCCGTTCAGGGTTATCTTCTTGTCGGGCGCGTTCTGTATGGCCATCGCGATCAGGGCTATGTAGGAGTATGGCGGTTTGACCATCTCCTTCGGCGGGTTGAGCTGCTGGTGAGGATGGAGGTAGGGCGCCGCTGCATATCCGTACCGGTACTGCTCGTAGGCGTAAGAACTTGAACCGCCGGGATAGGCGCCGCTGGCGGCGGCCATCCCGCCGACGGCTCCGACTCCTCCGGCAGCCCTGTAGTACGCGTTCTGGTCCCCGAACAGCGTGTGCATCGTGACGGTGGTGGCGGTGGCTGACGAAGACGCTCGCTTATTACACCCTCGTCGCACTCGGGCGCATCTCGGCCAAATCTCGTCTCGGCGGTGCCCGCGGCCTCGTTTCGCAAAACAAACAACAATCTCACATCCAAAGAAACACACAACAACCGAGGGCGTGCGGGGGTGGGTGGGTCGGGTGCGCCACGCCGAGTGTCAACCAAAACAGGCGGATTGTAAAAAAACAAAAAGTGTCGGGATTTGTTTCTTTAGGCGGTGGGCTCGCTGGCCATGTTGTGAGAGACAACACGCGCGCGTTTACATAGCCGGCGACGGCGCCCGGCGAACAGCCCGAAGCTCGGCGGCGGCGGCGGGCGCGGCCTGCGGGGGGGGCGGCACCCGCACGGCCAATCGGCGCGCGCCACGCCCACCCCCCACTCCGCAGCCGCGCATCGATCCAATGCCCGACGCAGTCGATATCGAGCCGGAGTCACCGCGGCCCTTCGACTAAGAGCCGACGCAATACTTATAGTCATGCTTCGTAGGCTCGGCGCGCTATGCGCCTACCGCGCCTATGCGCCCGTCCATCTCACCGCAATGCAATGCGAATACTAGGGCAGTGCTTCCCATTTCGTGGGCCGCGGCCCCCTGGGGGGCCGCGAAAATATCCAGTACAAAGTACAAATATTCATTTATGAATATTTTTCCACATATTTAGGGAATGTATAATGTTAAATAATAATACATATGAAAATATATTTATAGTAAAGAAAGTATGCCCTGATGCGAGTCATATTCACTGCATAATACATATAGAACATCTATTGCAGGGGTGAGCAACCCGCGGCCCGCGGGCCGCATGCGGCCCGCTACGCTTTCTCGTGAAACCCATTTTGACTTTTAAAAATTCCAAGTGTCCCGCAACCTAATTGTACCTTAGGCTTGTTAATTTTTTACTAATTTTTGAAAATGATGCTAAAATCATCAATGATATCGTGCTTTATTTATGTGATTTAATTTCACGCGTTACGTTGTCACCGCGCCCGTAATAAAACTTGTTAATTTCCTTAAATCTCGAGCTTTAACCTTTTGCACTCCGAAGGATTTTCAAAAATGTTACCAGCCATTTTAAGCAAAATTTCGAAAAATTATGTTTAAATTTTAGATTGGGAAAAAAGGTTTTGAATATATAAATATAATTGTGTTTTATTTTTTAGGACTTTTTATTGAATGCATGATAGGTTTTACAACAAATTAATTTTTAAAAATTTGTAAAGTATGATACTTCTTGAAACAGTCGCCTGGATGAAGGCCTGGTTTCCTCTCGCATGTTTCGCAGAAAAAAGTGGTTTCTCGTCTCTCTCCATGAACTTTTCAATTAGAGCATACCATAGTCTTTATATTTATTAGGATTAGTATACATAAAATGAGATAATCCATCTTAGCCAGTTCTTGTCTACTGCTGCCAAATTCCCAGATCTTGATTTTTCAGTTGCTCGAAAGTTTCCAATTAGTTGTGTCAATAATGTTTGACGGAAATTTTTGTGTCCCATAGGCTTTATATTGTCGTTTTTTTCGCATTCCTTATACAAAATGTAGGAATTTACAATGCTTGTTTCTAGCCCCTGAAAAAATATTTTTCTCCACCATTTTAAAGTTTTACGCATAAAACAGTAAGAAGTGGCTGATTGGTCAGCGGTGTCGACCCCACCCATATTCTTTAAGTAATTATGTATTACTGCTTGTTTATTTATTGTGGATGGATTGTTCTGGATAGACGCGTCTATCTCTTGCCTTGATCTCCTTGGTCTTCTTTTCACAGACTGAGAAGTAAACTTGTTACTCAACATTGTGACTATTCTTTTGTCGCGCCAAGCTAATACGAGCATATTTTTTTTCTGAACGCAATTTTACTCCCGATTGCTAATTTCGGTTTTTTACATATGTAGGCAAGCCTCTTCTATTTACCATTATTGTACCAGATCTAAGAGCGAGACTGCAGCCCCTAAATTTTCGAAAGATTTATGACGGCTACCTAAATCCTTTCATTACTTTCGCTAGGTAGAAGCGGTATCTTTTTTTTCCTTTTTCTATTTCTTCTGAACGTAAATAGAGAGTGGAGATGAAAAGGTGGCTTATCAAAAAAAATCAAAGATACGCCCGGCTCTGTTTTAAAATAATTGCCTCGGGAAGATAATTCTATCCAATAAAAATTACTTTTACGAAACATTATCAAACCTCGATTTGGCGCCCTCAGACTTGTGCACCCGCGGGCATATACCTCTTACCGCCTTCTTAGGTAATGGTCCTTGATTATTACACAAATGTTTAAATGTAAAAAATAATAGTACGTATAGCATTTTAAGCATTAGCTGAACTGCAGTAAAAAATGTCGAGACTGTCTAGACACGGAGTTGCCAGTAAAAACTCGATGTCTAGACAGTCTCGACATCGAAGTGCAAAGGGTTAAATCACCGCCAATTTAAAGAATTTTTAAATCGCTTGAGAAGTGAATATGGTGATGTAATTTACAACACAGAAATTCAGTTGGTTGAATAGGAGGTGCTGCGCTTAAAAAAGGGTATAAGGATTTAAAAAATGATATTCACCTGTTTGTGAGTTCGAAGGAATATCCATTTTCCCAAGTCGAAGATAAAGAATGGATGTGTGATTTTGCCTTCCTCGTCGATATAACCCAGGATTTTAATGTCTTAAACGCGGGACTTTATGGAAACGGCCAGTTTATTCATAACATGTTTAATGCTTTTGAATAAAAACTAAAAATTTAGAACAACAATCTGTTATCAAACAACATGTCACATTTTACACATCTAAGATGAGAAAATCCTTTAGAAACCCAAAAATATGCCCAGCATTCAGAAAAATTAATAACGGAATTTCAGTCGCGAAAATTACATGAATTTAGAACAATTCTCACTATTAGGCGCTCATGCAAAGCAAATAATGACACTTTTTGGAAGTACGAACAATTATTTTCCGCAATGAAAATAATGATGATGATGATTTCGTATGGCTTTTACTTTGCCGTTCTTCGCATGCTCGTCGTTGTTGGAGTTTCCTCCTCCATTTCGGAGCACGCCAAGAACAGCATTAGTTGGCTACGTAATCCTGGTGCACGTTGACCCCCTAGCCTTCCGGAGGGGCAGGCCCAAGGACCTAAGGATGGGGCGAGTTTGTAGGAAGCGGAAATGTGGTGGGAGACGGCTCAAGGAACTATCCCGGCATTTGACTTTGATTGGCTAGGGAGCCGGGGCAACCTAGCCTGGGATAATCGCGACCCTGCACCGGTTACTGATGCGAGGGGCGCTGAGAGGTGTTTCTTACCAGGTCTATTGGTCGGACCGACGTAGCGGGCGGGTTGGGACTAGGAAGTCCATTGCGTTGCTTTGGCAGACCCCAGTGGGCCTCTCAAACTGATTGGACTGGTCAGATGTCGATATCAAGTTTATCCAGTCAGGTTTCCGCCTGTTCTTCGGCATTATTTAAGGCGTTGATTCCTCCGTTCAGTCTTCTCCGTGGGCAGTCATTCACGATGTGGAGCATGGTCTGAATCGGGGCGCTGCAGTCACAGCTCCGTTCCGTTACCATACCCCAGTTGTACAGCATATTGGCGCATCTACCGTGACCCGTTCGGATGCGGTTAAGTCGTAAAGAAAGTATGCCCTGATGCGAATCATATTCACTGCATAATACATAGAGAACATCTATTGGGTTGATGCAAAAGTTATGACCGTTTTTTATGATCCTAAGTAAAAAAAAATATTTTTCAGAAATGATGAATAGTATCTTCTTTTAAATGATTCCATTGTATAAATGATGCTCTACCTCTATTTTCTATTCAGTTTTGGCCTGGCCAAAGTACAGTGAAGACCCCTTGTATTTTATGAATTCTGTAAAGACAATACCGCAAGTGTGGCAACCAAAAACATTTGCGAAGTGTATGGAGCAGATGTCATCAAAGTTCGACAGGTACGAAGATGGTTTACAAAATCTGATCTGGGGACGAAGTGGGTAAGGTTTGTAAGGATTGTAAGGGCATTTCGTGTATTTTTAACTCTTGGAACGCAATCAGACAATTACAGCAGAACGATATTTTCAGCAATTATCCAAATTGAACATCGCCCTTCAAAAGGATTGACCAGAATGGTAAACAGAAAAGGGGTAGTGTTTCATCACGACAACGCGCGACCACATTGTGGGAGCATGATGACCCAACAACACAAGCTAAAATGAGTTGAATTGATGTTATCACATCCACTGTACTCTGTGATCTTATTCTTCCGATTTTCATTTATTCCGATCACTGCAATTTTTTTTAAATGATAAAAAAATTGATACAATAGAGCAGGTAAAAACCTCCCTTACTACATTTTTCGTATGAAAATCCACGGAATTTTACACTAATGGTATTAATGTTGATAGAAAGATGGGAGAAGATTTAAGAACGGATGGAAATTATATAATTGATTAAATAAATAATACAAATCTAAAAAAAAATGTTTAATTGTATATGTAAAAAACGGTCATAACTTTTGCATCAACCCAATAGTTTTTCGACATATGTGTAGTGAACTAACTAAAGTTTTAAATGAAGTTAATTGTAAATTTTGTAAAAAGTAATGCTTTACTGTATCATACTGAAGTACGATCTCGCGGAAAGGTTTTAAAACGAGTTGAAGAACTTGGTGACGAACTTCGCCTCGTTCTTCAAGACAAAAAACCAAATCTTGCTTCTCTATTTTTTGATGAGAAGTGAATGTGTTTGCATCGTATTTGGCGGATTTTTTTGATAACGTCAATGAATTAAATCTTTCGCTCTAGGGAAAAGAAAGCAACATTTTGATAATGAACATAAAACAAAAGCTTTATTTGCGGTCAAAAGTTTGCACGGAGATGTTTTCGTGTTTGAATGATTTTCTCACGAATCATGAAATATCACTGTCGACTTCCATCAATAAAGTTATACTTGATCACATGGCCGAATCGATACTATTTTTCAACAAATATTTCCCAAACTTCGGATTAAAGGAACAATTGGATAAGAACACCATTTGCCAAGTCCTTAAAATATGATCATATTACGTGGACAGCCCAAGAAGAGTTGATCGATAATTTCTCCTCAGATCAGATAATTTGCTTGGAGGTGGAATTTAATTTGTGAAAAAAGATTCAGTTAAGGTTGACAGCAGAATATCCTGCCATTGGTGCTAGAACCCTGGTAAATCTTATTCCTTTCGCGACTACATACTTATGTGAAACAGTATTTTCTTCATTACTCTTATTAAAAAAAAAGCAAAGGTCCTGCCTTTCCACGGAGACTTTGGAAGATGCTTTGCGAGTTAGCATTTCTGATTTTGAACCCGATATCGATTTATTATGTAAAAACTTGCGACCTCATCTATCGCATTAATTTGTTTCATGTGTGTAATTAATGCCAAATAAATCTTTAACTATGAAAAAAAAAAAAAAATTCAGTGTAGCCGGTAACACCCTTTCAGATTTAGGGGGCCGTGATATTAAAGTAATTGGGAAGCACTGTACTAGGGTACGGCGGTACTAGGGCTTGCAATTTACCGTCAAATTGCAATAACCGGTAAACGGTAAATAATTTCTCCCCTTACCAATTTACCGGTTATTTACCGGTAAATGAAAAAAAAATAGACGTGGATTAGAGATTCAATACTAGTTATTTTTTGTTTAAATCTT
The DNA here is from genome assembly GCA_022495035.1 of Philopotamus ludificatus. NCBI lineage: Eukaryota > Metazoa > Arthropoda > Insecta > Trichoptera > Philopotamidae > Philopotamus > Philopotamus ludificatus. Next base: position 63,629 of record JAGXCT010036024.1, on the reverse strand, counting down.
TTTTTGGTTTATCCACATTATTTTTATACTTTTGATATTTATTGTTAATTTAAGCTTTTCTTCAAGTGTTAATATTTTGACTACACCTGGGCCTCGTATAACACGGTTATATGGTTTCACAAAAACACCGTGTAATACAAATCCGTGCTATACGAAGTTTGAAGTTCATACAAAATTTGCGTTCCAAAAAAATATCAAAGCTGGGTAATATTATTTATTTTTTAAATAAATAATCGAAACAATATACATTTACGTATTTATTTAAATCAAATACATTAACAATATATCATTCATTCATCATCGCTCACTTACAATTCCATATGTTCGACTCTTTTTCGAGATCGGTTGTGAGTTTTCTCCGTCAAGTATTTCCGCGTTTTGTGTCGTTTTCAAAAGTTTTTTGGTGGTGCTTATTGGATTTTATTTTACTAGTATTTTGAGCCCAGAAATGGATTCATCATCAAATGACTTGAATACTGATTCAGAAATCGAATTTTCCCCATCATAAAATCATAAATCATAATCACATATTTGGCCAAGTGGTTGAGCAGAGTAATAGCTCTGGTTACCGGAGAGTTTTTGAGAGCACCTGTCCTCACATTTGGCGGAAGAAAAAGCACACGCGAACGAGCTCGATGGTAGTGAGGTGGCGCCCATAAGGACAACTCGCACAGTACAAGTGGGTTATGTACTGCGCCAACCAACAGCTTGAAGAAGTGCTTTGCCAAGTAAATCGACCTTCTTTTCTCAAGGTTACATACCCCAGGCAGCCCTGTACCCATGCACTGGGATATAAACTTGGGTAGAATCCAAACTCCCTCATGTAGAGATATCTAAGAAATTTCTTCTGTATCTTCTCTAATCTGGGGGAATTCGAGGCGTCATAAGGCGCCCATATAATGAAACCTAATTCATGCAAACTCCGAACAAATCTTATATCACTCGTATAACTAAGGTGCTACGTATGTGATGAGAATTTCTCAAGACGAGGCCCAACATTCTTGATATGCTTCATAACATCTTCTTTTGTTGGAATTGGATGGACTATTACCTCTTCTTCATCGGATATTTCTTTGTGGATAAGTTTACGTAAATGTGACTATCCACAATATCATCAATATCCATAACTTCGGATGCCATCAAGTTAATGTCGAGGTCCATGTAATTTTGTAAAATTAGGTAGGAGCTCGTTCCCAGCCATCGATAGCATTGCGTGCCGTAATATCTTCTACTATTTTGGCTCTCATCGGTAGTATCTTCTATTTCATCTTCTTGTTCCTTAACGATTCCAGCTTTTCGAAACCAAACATTTTTGGGATCTTCTTGTCGTTCCAATTTTAATAATAATATTTTGTACCAGAATTTTGATGAAATAAGGTTTACCACTAAGGCAATAAATTCTTTCGGATCACAGGTTGAACACCACTGCTCTAGATCTGATATATAGGACCTAATTTATCTTTATTTTAAAACAGATTCAACTGCAAAGTATTTTTTGATGAAATCATGTAAATTAATTATTATTGAATACTTCTAGAATCAAAATTTTTTGATATAGCTTAAAATAATTTTAACGTTAAAGCTGTTAATGTTTTTTTTTTATTTTCCCAAATGCTACATTAAATTAAATTTTTCCAAAATTTTTGGAAAAATATATTCTTCCAAAAATTTTTGTTATACGGGTGTCGATATACGAATAGTCCGGAACTCGAAAAAAAAAATTGGGCCCATCATAATATTATGAGAACTTACGGCGATAAAATTTCACGCTGATGTCCCGGCGGCTCGACACTCGGGATTAGAAAGTCGTAAAGACTTAATCCCGGGAATGAGCGGTGGCTCCTGTCATCTGCATATAACTCGGCGGATGAAAAAACAATCGTAAACTAATGCCGGGATCTTTCCCGGAGTCCCGGCCCTCGCCACTAAATATCTCCCGCCGTTTGTCGGAACTTTCGGAAGCTTTTCGGGATTAGCGGGATTCCGGCGGCTCCGCGGGATCCCGCACCATGCGGCAATTTGTTGTTTTAATAGTCAGGAAACGGATCCTTGCCCTCCTTATATTATTACAATAAATATATTCATAATTTCTATATATTTATTACAAAATCTGTATAGCATACGAGTCGGAGAACAGTTTTAGAATAACAAGCTATGAATGGACTTATACCACTTTCAATAATAACAAATTATCAAAAATTATAATTAATCGACACATATTTTTTTAAATAAAAATAAACTGAAAAGATCTTTATACTTTTCAAGAGTATGGGTTCCCAAACGTTTTTGACCCACGGCCCCCTTGAATTTAAATAAACGAATTTTTATTTAGACACCATATTATTTTAACATTCTGAGCAAGATTTTTTGGAACTCATAAATTTGATTGAAAAGCATCCGCATAATGATTAAATTATGATGTTTAAATGATTATTAATCATTGACGGATTCATATGGATACTTATGATGCTGGAGCATCAAGGCCCCGACAAGATTAGATCATTAGGGGCCTTAACACCTTACTCATTATTTTATGAAATTTAGTTTTTTATGCCTTCTCTAAATTATCATTTATAAAAAATAAATGCAGATCGATTATGAGTCAGCAATAAGGGGATATTCCAGGCTCGTCCTCATCCTTAAACATCCTAATTATATGCTACTAAGGGCTTCTGAAGTGTAATTAGCATCAGGACCCAAAAAGTCACCATCCCCCATTGATATTAATAATAATATTATGGTATAATGAACTGCGCAGCAAGAATTTTTTATGTTTGATCGATTGAAAAGCTATATATATAAAAAAAAGAAAATTTATAATATTTGTCTCAAAGCTCACAATCTCGGCTAGAAGAAAGCTTCATCAAAATTTATTTTATAAAAAGAATCAGCCTCAGAATCAATTTTATTGTTTTTTTAAAAATTGTCCAACGTTGCTTACAAGAAAGGACCAGTGAGAAAGCCGCACAGTGAGAAAATTTTGATCTTCATTTTAATTTTTAACTCAAAGCTGATAATCTTGGGGGAAAAAATATGCTGAGAATCCAGTTCAAGAAAAATAAATGAAGCACCTGGCAAAAAATATGTCATCAAGTTTGTGTGATACAAAAAACTGCGCAGCGAGAAAATATTAAAATTAGAATATATTAAAAATTACAATTAGGTTCGTCCGATTTTGCTATACATAATTTATTTTCTTGTTGATATAGAAAATTGACATATTTTAATCATATCGTCCGAAGGGGGTCTTTCAGATACCCTAAGCATTTCGAGCCAAGATATTGATGAAGTATGCTATGCTCCATAATTTGATCGATACTTGAATGGATTATTTAACTAATCAATATGACAACGCTCCAACAACCGGATGCGAGCTATAAAAAACATATTGCAAACGCAATATTGTTGTTTTTATTTTTTTTCGCAATTGCAGACAATAAAGGTCAATGATTATTTATAATATTTATTTTTTAGACGTTTTTAGATAAATACAAAAAAATGTGACATCTTGGATTTATATTAAGAGTTATTCGAGAAAAATGAAATGATTATCCTTTCATGTAAATTAATCAAAAAATCTTTATATTCTATATCAATGGTTATTCATTCTCTAAATTTAATAGAAAGCAACACTATACTTTTAGTAATAATTCCAGTGGGTTAGGATGTTGTATCAAGAATATTGTTTTTGCCCATTTTTTTTTTTCCACATTTTCCGCAAAAAATCGCCAAATAAAAATTTTTACTTTTTTAATTGCGAAATTAAAAAAAAAACATTTTTGTACAAACCTATTTTTTTTATAATGTATTCGTTTTACGCGATAGTTAAAAAAAGCCTATATATTTAGGAAATCATTGTTATGTCGTGATTTTTGCAATTATAATTGAACGCTTGTAAATTAGGAGGACGGAGGCGGTAGCGACCTCTCGCTGAGAGTCGCTACCTACAAGTTGACATATAAAAAACGGGGGTTGTTATCTCAGCAAATAAATCCCGATACATATCCATGGCTACACAATCAGATGAGTTTTCTGTTTATTTACATTTATTAGAGCGGCGACACGAGACATATTTTTCTTTGCGCCGCCTCGACTCATGAATAATGGAAGGGGGGCTCCGGGGGCCCCGGGCGCGCGCCCCCGGGTCTAATTTGGCTCCTCGGGCTCGGCTGTCAAATGTTGGTTTAAGGATTACTCCTGTCATCTGTCAACCGGGCTGACATAACGCGCCTTGAAAACAAATGCAGGGGTTACCATCCACGACTTCCGCTATTGTCTTACTACGAATTAGTGGCATCGTGCAACGCGCCAGGGGTTGCCAAGCAACAACTTCTTAAACGGACTATACATTCATGGAAAAATAAAAAAATATTCTTCACTTATTTTAATTTTTTGTCTACTATTTATTTATATAAAAATGAGAAAAATGACACATATCAACTATGCCCATTTAATAATTAATTAATCAGGGATATAGAGCCTTTTTTTATTATTTCTCTCATTAACTATTGATTCTTTGTAGGGGCGCGTTGTCCATATGGCCAAATTGTGCGGCGCACACAGGCGCCGGAAGCTAAGTGCGCCGAGAAGTTTTTCAGATCTTTATCATCAAGATATAATGTAATTTCTAAAACAAACACTCCACAAATCGCTCTAGTATTTTTATATTATTGAACATCAGTATTTCACTGTAAATTAAATCAACTTCCTATAAGAGTACCGAAAATTTTCGCTAAATAATGGATCGAGTATCTATTTAATTCGCTATTTTTTAAACAACGAGTTTCGTCAACCCTTAATCCAATGAAAATGCGTAAAAAAATCTCCAAAAGCTTCCATCAAAAATTTCACCGTTCTTAAGGAAAGCCGTCCATATGGCCAGATTGTGCGGCGCACACAAAAGACACCAAAATGAGAAAAAAATTGAATAATATTAAATTTTAATTCTTTAAAGAATAGCGGGGTTTTGTACAGTTTTTTGGTTCAGTTCCGATTTAGAAACCTATTGAATCACAATTTTCAGCAATGTAAAAGTAATAGGGAGTAAAAATTATAAAGCAATTATAGAATAAAGAAAATGTATTTTTCAAGATATGTTTAGCAGATAAAGTTCAACTTATACTATATCAGGAATGCTAGAATCATCGCAGTATAGATTTCGTATCAGTTCTTCTCCAACTTTGTTGTTGATTGACCAGAAATTTTTTTATTAACCATTAATAAATTTCATCCTTTTGATCCGTATGAGTTTCTTTTAAGCCTTTCATGAGTATTATATTATCTAACTAAAACTACGTTCAATACAGTCTGCAGTCATCGAAAAAGTACAAAATAATATTTATTAGTTTATTTTTTAAATTAAAAATAAATGTACTAGAGTTAGATATCAAATTTCTCGGAAAAACTGATATTATTTTTTTTTAATTTCAGGCAATGTTCCAAAATGTTCGATTCTAAAATATTTCAAGAGATATTTTATAATAATTTATTAGGTCGCCCTGAAATTCATTCATTTCATTACTTTGTTATTAGATAGCAATAATAATAAAAAAGATACATCAAATTCAAAATAATAATATGACGTCAATTTAAAGTCGCTCAATTTAATATACGAATGTTATAATACTAACAATAATAATTGCCAAAAAATAATTTACAGATTTTTTTACAGTGTTATTTAATTAACTAAAAATAGTTATTGATTTATTTCGTGACAATTATTGTTTAGCATTATTTACCTAGATGTCAATTTGGGTTTCAAAGGTTCAAATCTGGTAATAAAAATCTAAAAAAACCATCTGGACGACCTTCTACATTTGATGATGACTTATTGAGATCCCTGGTCGAGTCAGATCCTCGATTAACCATCCTATGTATAATCCCATTTGCAACACACGAGTAAAACAAATAAAATGGGAATTTAGATACCGCACGTACTATCTAAATACAGGATTTTTACTTCAAATACACACTTTTGCATTTCAAATACACCTTTTTGCAAATCAAATTGACCCATTTTCGATAGACATTTCAATATAAAATGGTTTATTTGGAGTAAAAAACCTGTATAACAAAAAAGAGCGGAGAAACGCATGCAATTCTTTGAGGCTGAGACAGAGAATTCTAAATTTTTTACTCCAAATTGCAACTAGAGATGATAAATATATCAATATGGCACTAGGCGATGTCACGCCGCAGACTGCGGACAGGCCGCTACTAGTACATTTCACTCGCACTTGGCACATCGTACCGGATGCGAGCGCGAGAAGACATCGCGCCGTGGCATCATAAGCGAATATTGTTGTTTTTATTTTAGTTCGTAATTGCGAACAATAAAGGTCAATGATTATTTATAATATGTATTCTTTAGACTTCATTAGACAAATACAAACATTTTATTAAAATTAATCAGTATCGTGGTTTGACACTGGGAGGAATATTAGTTTGAGGGACTCATTCCCTCGCATCTTTATTAAAATATTTATATGGGTGAATGGCGCTTTGCAAGCTTTCTATTATGCCATTCATCTATCGTAGTCAAATAAATAAATAAATAAAAGAGTAAGTAAGAAAATAAAAATCAGAAAGGGAATAAGTCTTCACCACGATAATGGACGCCCTCATAAAGCAAGAATGACCCAAAAAAAATCAGGAGTTAAACTGGGAGGTTCTGCCACACCTTTCATATTCCCCAAACCTTGCTCCTTCCGATTTATTTCTCTTAAGGCCCATTAGGCACACATTACAAGAAAACCTTTTTTGAAATATAACTTTTTTGTTGAGTCGTGAAGCGATTACATATTATTATATTTTTCTTTTATATATAAGATATTAATCCACTTTCCCTCATTTCTGAGGATCGTGACCATGGTGCACGATTCCCCTCATGCAGGACCATGGACATGGTTTTCATAGGAATGTACAGTGCAGTGGTTTCCCGTTGCCTTCTGCACCGCAGTGGTTTTTTATACTGAAGAGCGCTGCTGCCCGCTTTCCAGCTTATATTTTTGACAATTATTTTTTTGTGAAATGAAGGTCGTCAGCCTTCATCCCACCCCTCGTTGACCAGCGTCACTCAGAAGTATTCAGAATGGTCACCCATCTGAATACTTCTGCGCTTATTGGCAATTAACTTTAACATATAACTAAAGTAATAAAAATCTTTTTGTAAATATTTTTTTTTTTTATATTATGAAGATTGCAGAGCCCTGATATCACGCTACGAATTTTGACAGGGCCGTCTCTGAATTTTGACGCGAGATGAACGCTAAAAAGTAGGTACCAATGTTTTTACGATATGTTCAAATATACAAACGCGATGTAGCGAACATTTTGTTTTGATGGAAAAATGAAAAATTGTTTACAGCGGCCACTCGGCCGTGTCATCGCATTCTACACAATCATCATCATCATCGCCATCACCGTCGGCGATTGATTTTTCAACAATAAATTCGCGGCGCAAAAATGCAGATTGGCGTTTTTTTTTTTGTAATCGTAAATATAAATAAAATAAAAATGCAAAAAAAAACCGGTTAAACGGTCGCCCATTCAATTATAAATGTGGTCCGGTGTCTGTTTACACCGCGTGGCCCTTGTCAAATAATTTGGAAAATTGAGGTCCTACCGATGACGGAAACCGATTGACTGATGATGGTGAAACTTGACAGACAGCTCGACGCATTCCCAAGGCCCGTGTAATTAAAAAAAATCCCAAGATCCCATTTCGGACACCCAGACGACGTCAGGCGTTTGCAACCTATTTTGTTTTTCACAATTCTATTTTGTTTTTATTTAATCTAATCGAATAATCGACTTTTTTTACGATACTTACAATTTATTAAGGTATACCGAAAAGAAATCCATTTCTTATGTCTTATTTGAGATCAGTCTGTACAGAAGACGGTGGAGTAAACATCTTTCTAGATTTTTTTTTCTACAGTACTATTCATCGGCTTTATTTTTTGTGTCATATATTTTATTTTATTATTAAGAATAAAATGAAGCCCAAAGCTCTCAAATACGACACAAAAAATGGATTACTTTCCGGTACACCTAATATTTATGAGTAAAAAATCAATAAAATGACGTTCGTCAAAAAAAAAAAAATGCCTAGGCCCATTTCACCAATATGGGTCGTGTACGCATCCCATTATTTTTTCCATCTCTCTCCGCATTTTTGAACGGCGTCTGCACGTATATTGAGCCGAGTCGTATTTCTTCGCCGGCGAAACGATCCATCTGTTGCACTCAGCCAGTTGTTTTAATTTTAGAACAATTGTGAGGTCCAACATCCGGCTTGTTGCACGCACATTGTTCCCGGGGACCGGTCCGACGCACGTGGCTCCGAGAGGCCGTGGCATCCGATGGACCAAAAAATTTTGGCGACTCCGGAAACCGCAACCTGACCACGGATAATCGGCAAACAAAACTTCCACATAAAAAAAAATCGTTTTAACTGATTTTATATGCCTTCCATATGTGTGTAGAAATGCGGTTTTAAATATCTTATGAATAATAAAAAAAAAACTTTTTATTAGAATATTTCTGTTTTTTTGTAAAAAAAAACTTTTATCAATTTGTAATAAAAAAAAAAACATTTTTTTGTACTTTGTCGGTCCTCATTTTTGCTCTATCGCGCCATGAATCCTCCGAGGCATAGAGTCCACTAAAGCCTGTGCTAAATTGTTGAAATCCCATGTTGGCTTAGAAAAAAAATATTTAACTGATCCGCCATGGAAGCTTATTACGTCACTGTTTTTTTTTTAAATATTAGTTCAGTGTAAGTTCAAAAATGCAATTGAAATATTATCGTAGTATCACATTCAATCGAGTATATCTTCACAGTTGTTAATTGCCTATTAATCTTATATATCAGAAGGACCCAAATATAATGTCGTATTTTTTTAATGAAACTAAAACTCATTATTCTAATCATTTATTAAACTTAATTATACAAAAATAATTACCAATATTTTCTATGACCTTTTGCCATATATTAGGTAAATCTAAAATGCTTTTCTAATAAAACTCTGCAGGTTTAGAAACAAAATAACCTGAAAGTCGATTTTATTTTATGTTCTGATTTTAAAAAAAAATCGTAAATAATGCTCAAATTAGCGAAAAAGCTGATAATCTGATGAAGCCAGATCTGGAGAATCTGTTAAACCTAATGTAGCGACTTCTTTCTCCTTCAGTAACTCACAGATACCGCGACTCATGTGTTTGTTTCTCTCAACCCTTTCTTTTTTAATCATCCCCATTTTTTTTTCAGGTATCTGAGTTGACGATAATGAAGTACCGGCTTGGCTCGATAATTCTTCGATATTAAATGTCGGATTTTTTTCAACCTCTTCTTTCAGCACTGCTTCATCCACTTCACGGAAACGTCCACTTTATGCTAATTTTTCAAATCAATATAGCCTGATTTAAATTTTTTGAACCATCTTTGACATTTCCTGATGTTTAATGCGTCTCTATAAACATCGCAAATATTTTTTGTTGCCTCCGTTGCATTGTTTTTGGCGTGAAACTGAAACAGCATACAGCTACGCAAATGTTCTTCCGAAGGACACGTCTCGGTCAATATTAACCCTTTAATCGCCAAGCCAATTATATGGATTTTTACCGTACGCCGTATAAACTTCAAATAAAATGAAACGGCTAAACATATCGACATTCTAACAATCACATTGCCTTCAAAGGATGTCTCTGCATTCATTTTCATTTAAAAATATTATATTTATTCATAAATAAATTCGTAGTAGCGTTAGCCGTGGCGCTGTTGGTTAGCCTGTTTCGCGTGCCTGCACGCCGCGGCGGCTAAACGGTTAAAGGAACACGTAAGCAAAAAAAAAATCAAGGCAAAACGAAGATTGGAGACTTCTCACGACACACAAACTATTCAAACACGTCTTTTTCAGTCAAAGAACTGAAGAAAACTAAGCGACAATACATTTGGGTCCATCTAATATATACTATATTAAAGCGTCGGAATCCAGTTAAATATATTTTAACTTTGATTGGATTTTTAAATGTTAGCACGGTTCGTCCGGGTAAAAGTAATTTCGTCAATACAGAGAAAATAATATTTTTTATTAACAAAAAAATCTGTTCATAAATTAGTAGTAAGTTCATGGAAAAAAATAATCTTGAGTCGGGGTTACAAGAAGTTTATAAACTAGGGAAATTAATTTTAACTATTCCAAGTACCAATGCGTCAGCAGAACGTCCATTTTCTGCTCTAAACAAAATTAAAACATGTCATCGAAGCTCACAAGATCAGGAAAGACTATGTGGCTTAAGCCTAGTATCAATGGATAAAAATACTCCTACAACTAAAACAGAAGGCCACACTTTACGATAATGTCATTGAAAAATTTATGTCGCAAAAACGAAGAATAGAATTAATAAATAATAATAAAATTATTTTTTTATATTGCATTAATAACGGCAATATAAAAAAGTCTGCCACTGTGACGCACATTTTAAGTAATTCCATTTTTAATAATTACCATTTAAATATATATAGCAATTAGGTTTATATATTGTTCATTTCAAACAAGATTTTGATGAAGAAGTTTTAGAATTTATAACATTTTTTTTTCATTTCATGAAATATTGTATATTCTGTCTATTATTTATAAAAATATTGTTTTAGAATTTATAACATTTTTTTTACATATCATGAAATATTGTATATTTTGTCTATTATTTATAAAAATATTGTTTTCTTAGTAAATACATAACAAATTATACAGAATAATATGTCATAACTGTGAAATTTTCATAGCGGTTATTTTGAAATATTTTTTTAAATATTATATAAAAATATATTTTTAAATTTTATTATTTGATATCGAAGAATATGTCTTCACCTATATGTATTCTAAATCCCATGAGTCTAACAGAAGCGGTTATATTTATAATGGAAAATATACCCCGCCGCCTCAGCGTTGCCACTCGAGCGATGTTTTTTCACACTCGCATCCGGTACGATGTGCAGAGTACGAGAAAATGTCGACCAAATTATGAAACATATCATGGATAACTATTTTTAGAATAATCAATTTAATAAAATATCTTGACTTGAAATGCTTGGGGTCTCTGATAGACCCCCGTCGAATGACGCAGTTGTTTTCGAGCGATCATGAAGCACCCGCTGTTTTCAGGCGAAACTTACACCTAAACCCGCATTTTTATATCGATCTTGGCGATTTTACGCGGCTGTGTAAAAAATGCTTAATAACTTTTTTCCTATTAGGGATAATTTAGTCAAAAAAGAAGTATTATACGTATAGTATACTTATATTAGATTATTAGAATATTTAGATAAGAAATAAAATTTTCGAGCTGTGAAAATGATGACTTATTGTATTTTAGACGATAAAAAACAAATAGATATCTTTATTTATTTATTTATTTATTTATTTAAAGACAATGCGTGATTGGCATTACAGAATGACCCAGTTCGCCAATCACGCATAACACATAATAATACATGAGAAAAATATATAACACAACAACAACATATATTACAATAAATTGAAGAAAAGAATTATAAAATTTCATATAGGATATCAACAAAACGGCTATATTTGACATCGAATATATCCACATATTCGGCCAAATGGTTGAGCAAAGTAATAGCTCTGGCTACCGGAGGTTTTACAGAGTGAATGTCCTCGCCTTTGGCGGAAGAAAAAGCACACGTGAACGGGTTCGATGGTAGTGAGGTGGCGCCCATAATGTAGAATGTAGGTAATTTTACCTTTGTAATAAAGGATGTGACGGGTTGTGCCACATAAATATTCCAAAAAAGTTGTTTTGTTGAATGGATAATCAAAAATTTAAATTCGTTACAGTCGATGTGTAAGTACTGGAAAATTTTCGATCCAAATAATCTATTATTTCAAGGACAATTTTTAACCATAAATAAATACGTATGTCATATATTTTACAAAGGGCATGCAGAGCAATGAATGATTGCCTTTTGTAGCGTATTAGATAGCACGTTTCGTGTGAACCCGCGTTAGTGCGTGAGCGGGTGTTTACCGTTTACGAAAATTTCCGCACTAACGCGGGACCGGGTCTCTGAGTGTTAATATATGGATTTATTCTATAAAATAACAATTGATTCGGAAAACAATGACCGGTCTTTTAACCTCACTAGCTTGGCGTCCATATGGCTAGAATGTGCGGCGCACACAGGCACCGGATTACTACAGCTGCCAATCATATGTTAGTGTTATATGAACCAGTGTTATGGCTTGTAGGTAACATGCATATTATTTCGATAATGCAAGTATGTGAAGGGAAGACACCCTCCGCATGTTTTATAAAAATATTTATGTTATTCGTTGAATAAATAATATAAATTTAATCCAACTGAAATATTATTAAAATTAACCAGTGTCGTGGTTTGACACTGGGGGGTAATAACATTAGTGTGAGAGACTCATAACATCGAAGGGATTAAATCCACGGATTTTGAGGAAGGGGATAATTTTCTACATTTGGGACCCCGAAAAGTTTGCGGCACGTTTGTTTTCGCAACCGTCGGTTGACACATTTGAGGATTGAGAATTCCGTGCAAATATTTATCTTATTGTTTCACCAGGATCGCATATTACTGCCTTTTACAATAGCAAACATTGGAATAACAAACGGTCGACCTTAGCCAGCGACCTGCCAGATGGGAATCGCTTGACATTTATTTTTACAATGCGTAAATATTTGCACGGATCCGTCCCGACGCTATGCACTTTCACCAGAGACGCTGTCGCCAGAAGACATGTCATCGTCGTCGTCGTTATAATGTAAACTGTGATTTTTTTTGTTCCATCTATCAGAAATAATAATAAAAAAAAAATCACAAATCGGGCGAAGAATAATTCCGACACGAATTTAGAAGCCAAATAGTCGGTACGGTTTTATTGTATTTTTTTTTTTTTATTTTTTTTTCGAGTGCATGGATAGACAAACGTTTTGCTCGACAAACAAACGTCGACCTTTGCCTAAAACAAATATTTGAACAACCTTCCACGTCTCGGGACTGGAGCGTCGCGGGCGTCCCCGGCGCGCCGCCACCGGAAGTCTTCCGAATCCCACCGATTTGACCCAAAAATAAATCGGAAAACAACGCAAAAAAAATAAATATCAATTTTGGCAATCGACTTTATCTAATGATATACAGCGGTCATATAAAAATGTGACTAATAGACTGCATTGTATATTTTGCATATGGCTTTCGATTAAATTTGACATAAAAAATGTGGATGTCTGACAATGACAATAATGATCGTTTTTATGTCGAATTACTGTCAAACCAAAAAATAATAATAATCGCCTAATTTAATATTAGAATATTAAAATAAAAATTGACAAAAAATGATTGGCATTTATTTCATTGAGATTTTTTTGAGACCGTGTAATCTATAATAGGACAAATACCCCTGTTTATATTTTTACAATCGTGTTAATGTAAAAAAAAAAAGCTCGTTTTTATGTAAATCTCAACTTAAAAATGCAGGATGGCCCAAAACACCACTTTTATTCTTCATAAACAGAAAACACACTTCTTGGAAATAATTAATATTTAGTTTTAAAAATTATATCATTTAAATAACCACCATTTTGCTCTTCACACTGACGCGCTCTTTCTAAGGCATGAATCATCATCACCTGTCGTAATGTTTCTCGTCTTATTCCTTCAATTTCTTCACGGATGTTGGCCTTCAATTGCTGAATGATTCGAGGGATTGTTACGGTATACTTTAATTAAATACCCCCACAGGAAGAAGTCCGAAGCAGTTAAGCCAGGTAAGCGAGGCGACCAAGTAATTTCAGAACTTCACGAAATTATCATTCTCTCAAAAAATTGCCTTAACACTCAGAGACCCGGTCCCGCGTTAGTGCGGAAATTTTCGTAAACGGTAAACACCCGCTCACGCACTAAGGCGGGTTCACACCAAACGTGTTATCTAATACGCTACAAAAGGCATTCATTCATTGCTCTGCATGCCCTTTGTAAAATATATGACATGTATTTATTTATGGCTAAAAACTGTCCTTGAAATAATAGATTATTTGGATCGAAAATTACCGAGTACTTACATCGATAGCAACGAATTAAAATTTTGATGATTATCCATTCCAACAAAATAACTTTTGGAAATATTTATGTGGTACAACCCGTCACATCCTTTATTACAAAGCTAAAATTACCTACATACTACATAAAGATATCTATTTGTTTTTTATCGTCTAAAATACAATAAATCATCATTTTCATAGCTCGAAAATTTTATTTCTTATCTAAATATTCTAATAATCTAATATAAGTATACTATACGTATAATACTTCTTTTTTGACTAAATTATCTCTAATAGGAAAAAAGTTATTAAGCATTTTTTACAAGATCGATATAAAAATGCGGGTTTAGGTGTAAGTTTCGCCTGAAAACAGCGGGTGCTTGAGTGTTTAGGTCCAAGAACCCTTCCTGCAGTTATACTACACCAAACTGTTGCTTTTACGAGATGCAGACTACGTTGGTGGACTATTCTTGGATTTTCTGTCCCCCAGAATCGCATATTTTGTTTGTTAACAAATCCGTTTAGGTAGAAGTGGGCCTCGTCGCCGATTGTGAAAGAAATCAGCTTCTTGCCTTGCCAATTCTTGGATCTGGACAGCATACGCTAATCGATTTCGATAATCTGCTGGCTTCAGTTGCTGCACTAGCTGTATCTTATATGGATAGACATGCAGCATCCTTTGAATCCTCTGGAGCGAGGTTCGGGACATCTCCAACTGCTGGGACCGCCTTCGAGTCGACATTGAAGGCTCTTCTTCAATGCTTCGGCGTACACGCAGAATGTTGTTCTGTGGCCTCTTAACACGTAGCAAATCACCTACAGACCCCTGAATTTGAAACCGCCGAAATAAACGAAGTATAGTTTGTTTATGTGGTAGTTTTCTGACCCCAATATTATGAGAGTAGGCTCTTTGCGTTAGCTCAATTGATCGTTTGTTTTCTATATAGAATTCGATTATTTTAACACGTGCTCAGTCGTGAATTTCTCCATAATTAATTTCCAAGGATAACGCTTTAATAATCTAAAATCAAATTTAAAAAAAAAATTGTAGAAAGTTATTTGAATTTTAAATAATGTAACTTTTTTGTCACTCTGTATAACAGTTGAAATAAAGAAAGAGAACATGACGAAGACAGCTTTTATATTAGTCTGATGAGATCAGATATATACGTTATCCTTATAGCAGGTTTTGGAACTACCTAATCGTAGGAGACATTATCATATGCGCCCTAATGTAGAGGTTCCTCGGTTTCGAGACTGTACTCATCGAGTCTCAGGAGTTCAAGAATTTGTCATTGTCAATGAACATGTGAGAAAATCCGGCGTGGACACAGTTGACACCATTCTTAATAAATCAGTACGGCTTAGGACGGACGACATAGACAGACGGCTCTCAAGGATGCATGCCAGCGAATAATGAGAGCGGTAATGGGCATGGGATCGAAGATCAAGGACGAATCCTTGAATCCCTGAGAGTCGAAGAGTACAGCTTCGAGGCCGTCCAGGGGATTCACATATCTCGGCTAACTTATTAACACGTTACAGTCCGGGAGGCTCGAAAACGCGTCCTCGCGGGCCAACGTAGAAGTACGGGGGACGCGTTTTCAAGTCCTCGTTGGCGCTGATGTTAAACCAAAATCATTTATATTTCATTGATACGCAGACCACACTTCGAGAAGATTTGAACTGTTCTTTTTTTACATAGAGATAACCTTTCTGAACAACAAAAAAAATATTAACGTACCTTAAAAGAGTTACATCGATTCAACTGAAGTACTTAACTTTTGCTACTTTTTTCGCGAAATCGCCCGGCGCAACGCAAAACTCGGCGCGGAACCCAGCGGACTAGAATGTGTTAATATAATGAATCCAATTTGGAAGGTTGGAGAAGAATCATGCTGGCAAAGCGGTGCTACTTTGGACTTCAATGGCATCTATGGTCGAAGTCAAGCTCTACATGACCCACATCGGGCCCTTCCTAACATACGATCTGAATGTTGGGCTTTGACAAAACAAGATGAGCAACAACTGGATATCCTGGAGGTGAGAATTCTAAGACGAATATTTGGAGCCGGATTCTATGACGATGAATGGTTTATCCGAAGCAAGAAGGAGCTGTATTAACTATACAAGGATATACCGGTCATAGCTGTCGTCAGAGTAGCCAGACTCCGGTGGGCTGGTTACCAAGACCAAGGCTGAGGTGGTTGGACTGTGTACAGAGGGACACTGCATCATTGAAACTTACAGGAAGATGAAGCGACATGACGGCAGACTGCATAAAATGGAGAAGGCTGTTGGATGAGGCCAGGGCTCTACAATAAGAATGTTGACGCCTATGATGACATGTGCTTTGTTTTATAGGACATTTACCATTCAGGCGAAGATCCCAGCACGCGCGGCCAGTAATTCTTCTACCAGTGTTGCCAACTGCTTTCAATACGCCATTTTTTATTGACGTTCGCGAACATTATTCAGCGATAGACGCATGCATCGTGATGCACTCGAGGGCCGTGTGGCTGTCAGTGTCTTTCAAGTGCATAAACTGAAATGTTTACCGGCGTGATCCGGTTGTGCTGAAACTTGCGCAAACATTGGAACGATACACTCGCGATTTTCCGACGAATCGCGAACGCATCTCTGCGTTGCATCTGGCGATTTTCCTAAATAAAATATAATGAATTGCTGCAACCGCACAGGCGTACCTGGTGTTTACGTCGAAAGTGCATCAAACTTGTTTACACTGTGACGGCTTGTTTATATCTGCGATGTGTCCTTATCATCTAAACAATTCATTTAAACTTTATTTGTATATAAACCTACTGGGTGGGCAGACACGGCCAACCTTTTTGCGCGTCGAATACGAAACGATCCGCAAACCGCCATCGATTGCTGAAAAACAAAACGTAAATAAATCATTATATATATATATTAGGTTGAGTCATAAATAACTTCCGATGCAGTTAGACAGTTTATATTGCTTGAATTTATTCGCAGTGAGTCACTCGACAAGGAGATTTTTGTTTTCATTAGATAGATAAGTGTTCTGTCAGTCATTCGATAACTATTTAGTGTGGTGGAGGTTACAGTGGTGTTATTCAGAACCTTTAAAATGGAGGATCAAAAAGTGCATATTCGTCATGTAATGCTTTGGGAATTCAAACAAGACACTAGTGCTAGAGCGACGACCGAATATGGGTCTGAGATGAGCTTTGAAAGATGAACCAAGGGAGGGTTGCCCTTTCGACTTCGATGACGACATTTTAAATGCGATATTAGAATGAAATCCACGTGAAACAACAAGGGAGTTGGCAGAGAGACTCAATATGTCACAATCTACTGTTTATCGCCACCTGGAAAATTTGAAGAAAGTTAGCACGTTAGGCATATGGGTACCACATAATCTCAGTGATCGAATCTCTATTGCCACAAGTCTCCTCTCACGACATAAAATCAAGTCTTTTTTGGACAGGACAATAACAGGCAGTGTATCACCAAATATTGTCAGCAAATGATAATGGTTGGATAAGGATCAAACACCCCTACCATATTCTAAAGCCAATATTCATGGCAAGAATTTATTGTGTGTATGGTGGGATCCTCGAGGAATAATCCACCACGAGCTGATGAAGCACAACGAAACGGTTACTGCCGATATATACGTTCAGCAGCTGCAAAAAATTCATGAAAAACTACTGGAAAAGCGTCCTGCACTCGTCAATCGGAAAGGTGTTATCCTGTTACACGATAACGCCAGACCATATACAGCAAAAGTGACTCTAGAAAAAATTCTGGAGATCAACTGATCTGTTTTATCACATCCATCCTACTCTCTAGATCTTGGTTCTACGGACTACCATCTTTTCTGCTCCTTACAGAATTTTTTTAATGAAAAAACTTGCATTAATGATGAGCAAGTCAATCAGAACCTCGATACTTTCCTTCAATCCAAACCCACCAAATTTTATAAGGAGAGGATCGATAAGTTGCCAATAAGATGGGAGAAGGTTATATATAACAGTGGTGACTTTAACAATGACTCAACCTAATAAAATAATATTAATATAAAATAAAACAATGCAATATGATTCAGCACCCCTGTCTATCGACCATGTGTGCATGTGCATATATAAATTCATTACACTACAGACAAAGAAAAGTTCGTCGGAATTTTTACATGCAACTTTAAAATCGTCAGCTTTTTTTTTAATAAACAACTTTATGAAACTCACACGATAGTCATAACAATAGTAATGTGCCGTCTGTACGCATCGCGCTTTTATTAATTATTTATTAGATTAATACTAAAACGAGTCGAACGATTGCCGTTCAATGAATCAGGATGTTGACGATGCAGTTTCCTGTTGTTGTTAAATTGTCTCATTTAAGTTCAGATCGGTAATGGCTACGTTGGATGTTCGAAGTGTTCGTTAAAATCGAAGATATTCGCGTACGGATCTTGCGGAAAGCAGGGGTTGTAAACGTTTATGACTGATTATTATTTATTTTTGAGTCAGTCAAAAAACAATATTTTTAAACAGGGACAGCTCGTGACTTTAAAAACAGGTGGGGCATGATGAGGTTAAAGTGTCCCCCCTACTTTTTTTTATAAAAAAAAATCAAGAAAATTATAAACATTAACAAAACTTTCATTATAAAAAATATGTATTTTTCACAAAATGAAATGGGAATCGTTTATTAATATTTATTTGTTCAAATTATGGAAACTTAAAAATATTTTCATCAATCAGATGATGATGATATTCAAATTCCAGAAAAGCGAAATGCAAATTATAGTCGAAAAACGTTGACAGTGACGTTTATGGCTCGAATCGAGTGAAAAATATAGACCAACGGGGGCATATACAGGTCTGCCCTAAACAGAGTTTTACACAGCAAACGAAAAGCGACCTTCTGTATACGGTAATACGGAACTTTTCTCATTACAACACTCGTTCACGTCAAAGCTAGCGACTATGTAACCAGGGCGGATACAAGAATGCCCAAACACATACGAATACGGTTCTGTTCGCATATTTCAGCTTATTATTATTTTTTTATTAGTAGAAATGTGTGTAGGGCATTGCCCTGGCTGTACCTAAGTACTACACGCCTCTTTTTTTATATAGATAGTAAGGCCTCGTTTAGCGCAGAGGATTCGTTCTTAGTTGAAATTAATGATTTATTATCTTTTTACGTACAGTAAGCAAATGCCGATAACATGAGACATTTTTCATTTTCGGTTAAAGTCAAACTTTTACCTAACCGTGTCTATTGGAGGACCCCAAGTCTCAAACATTTTGTATTTGTCTAAAATGATTGTCCTTTATTGTGCAATGATGAAAAAAAAACAACAATATTCGCTGCTGTTGCCACGCGCGCGATGTTCTCTCTCCCTCGCATCCGGTACGATGTGTCGAATGCGAGCGAAACGTGCGATTGACACGTGCGGCGAGAGCTCAGTCTGTGGTGAGACATGGCCGAAAGCGATGTCATTTACATATTGATTAAATTATGAAGCATGTCATGAATAACAATTTTTATTCTTAGAATAATCCATTTTTTTTTTTAAAAAGTTAAGGAAACCTGTAGCAAATTCTTTGAGTTCTTCGTTTTCAAAAACACTATTAAGTTCTCCATTTTCTGCAAGTTCGTCGTAAGTAATTCCTTAATATCCTGCTCATCTACATCGCGTAGTCCTGTTGTTCTAACTAGAATAACACTTGGGCTAACGATATCCTCTTCTTGTTTGGAATCTTGAATACCTTCGACCATAGCTTCTTCCATACTCCGTTCATGGATTTATCAGTCACTTCTTTTCCAACAAAATCAATATTTCCCATGATATTGATAAATGCAAGGAAGATAATATGCCTTTAAATTTGATACGACTCCCTGCTCCATTGGTATCAGAAGAAACTTTTTAAATTTTGAGTTTTAAAAGTATGTAGCAAACTAATTTGGAAAAGTTCTCTAGTAATCCAGGTTTTTTATTATTTAATTCCCAAACCGCAATTACCTGCATTATATCGAAACAGCGTTAATCGAGGAAGCGCTAAGTGAGGCCTTACAATTATATATTTAAAGATTAACAAAGGATAGCATGAAGTGGGTGACTAAAATAACATGAAGTGAGTGACACAATGATGACTAATAAATTAAAAAATCACATATCGTAAAAAAGGGTCGGTATTGGGTTTGTTAGGATAAGTGTAGGGATTTTATTATCCTGTAAAATGCAGTGATTTTCCAACTTTTTCATACTACAATCGTCTAAATTTAGAAAAAAATAATCCACGGTCCACAAAAAAAAGATAATATTTTTATTACTATTTTATAACAGTCATATATTTATTGTATTATTTTCTGGATGATATCAACTTACACAGTTAACTCTCTCCTATAGAGCCGAGATAAGGACCACGCTATAAAAACCTACCCTACAGAAGACTAACCACCTATACAAAATTTGGGGTTAGGTTTTTTAACTGTTTTTTACGCGCGGTATATGCATCACATTTTTATGGAATATGTAATTTAAAATTTAGCGTTTTAGAAAGAAGCACTATGTGAGGATTCTATCACACTCGCTGCTTTATAGCGGGGAAGGTTGACTATAAATAAATTCAAGGTGCAAAGTTGGAAAAAGCAATATATCTTCAAGGCCATCTTTTTGAGTTAAATATATTTGAGAATTTTGAAGAAAATAGCGCCCTAGAAAAGAGCACTATATGAGGGATTGTCGCACACGCCGATTAATATCATGGAGAGCGCTATAGGAGGGTTAATTGTAATAATACACCCAATCCCTCGAGCTACAACCGAGAAGATAGGATTGGGTCTACTCCACAAATTTTTTTCGCTTCCTACTTCCAGATTATCAGTCGTTTTTAGCTGCAGATCTTCTACATGCTCTCGATCTGAATCCTTACGTTTCCTTTCTTTATGCTACATCCTAGGATGTGATGTAACTTCAGATAGGCTTCAGGCATTCTTCAACTCATAATGGAAGAGTCTACTTCACTTCCACTCTGCCTTCCACTCGCCTAATCAATTTTAGCTACAAATCTCATCCATTAATTAGATCACTAATTAATGGATGAGATTCGTAGCTATTCACAAAACAGTCGTCTTCTTCCTTAGGTGCCTTGTCCGTTTTCGGACAACGACGATCTACGATTTTGGTGAGCTAGAACAGTTTAGGAGCTTCCAATCCGATCCCTTTCCGAAGCTTCTTTCTTCCCAACCAGCGTTTGCCTTCTACTTTTTCTTCCATGATGGTCTGTAGAAGGCATTACTTTGGTCCACGAATGATGTGTCCAAAGTATTAAATTTTACTTGTTTTGGCGGTGTCCAGAAGCTTCCGCTCCTTGTGAAGAATTCTAATTCTTCCATAATTACTAGTTATTCAACTTCAGTGCTAGATCCTATTATCTTGTGATTACCCGATTGTATATTTGAATCTTTGAGTCACAATTTATAATCTTTTAGACCCCAAATGGGGACTAAAATATTCTTTAAGATTTGATCACAAGTATATATGGAAATAATAAGAATAAGAATAAGATATGCAATAATATGAATAAAATGTTTTTTTTTTGCTTTCAACAAGATGTTAATTTTATACAAAGTAGCGTCGAGATTATCTCACCACTGAAAATACCCCAGTGATGATAGATTTTTCGCGAGTCCCGTGTGAACGGATGCGTTT
This sequence comes from Philopotamus ludificatus, assembly GCA_022495035.1. Classification (NCBI taxonomy): domain Eukaryota; kingdom Metazoa; phylum Arthropoda; class Insecta; order Trichoptera; family Philopotamidae; genus Philopotamus; species Philopotamus ludificatus. The sequence goes on along the minus strand of JAGXCT010036024.1, from coordinate 41,827 downwards.
ATTGTCAGACGGCGACAGTGAATGAATATATTTTTACATTAAATTACATTGATATGTCCTATATTTTTTATGCATAATTAAAATAAAACATGGGAGAGAAGAAAATTTAATAAAAATTTACAATCAATATACAATATTTTTTTAAATATTATTTAAAAATATTTATCGTTTAAATCGATCGGTTTTTCTCGTCCATGCATATTTTGACGACCCCTGGTCTGTTATTTGTCTTCTGCGAGCGTCACTCCGACTACTTGTCGGTTGAGTGTTGATTTATTCTTGGGCTCTCGTTCGCGCGAGTAACTGTTTAAATACACCAAAACAAATTTGTTTACCGACTTGAACGCAATATTATGCAGCAATTAAAGGATCACAAATGTCCGACAAGAAAAATATTTAATTTGGACGTTAAATATTATTCCTGGGTCCTAGGTGGGCCGTGGACGGATCACACAAAAAAACCCAGGAATTCCATTAGACAAGAATCTTCGCCTCGATCGAATCCGGAATCGGATTCAACCGTACGACAATGAAGAATTACATTTTCAATTATGCTCCATTCATCTCGAGCATTGAAGAGCCACTGTTTACTTTAATTAGGGTCCAGCCGGGTCCAAAATAGCTTTCGTGCTCAAAAATAACATTCAAACACTATTGAGATATATCTTCTTCAAATATTTTCCATTTACAGTACATTTATCTTGGTACACACAGGCTTGCACCTGTCGTCTCCCCATTCTAGTCTCAAGGACCAATCCGAGTGTTTTTCTTTAAAAACTCTTTCCTCCCTGGAAAATACTAGACCAGTGGTCTCCAAAGTGAAGTACGCATAAAATTCTAGGGGGTACGACACATTTCTCTCACATTACGCTTTTGGGGCTATTTAAATCAATATTATTCTATAGAACAGGGTTTCCCAAACTATGTTCCGCGGAATACTGGTGTTCCGCGGACCCAAAATAGGTGTTCCGCGGAGCCTAAATAGATATTTCACAAAAATTCTTCTGATTACAGTTTTTTCACGTCAAATGCACCTTTTTTCAAATCAAATGCATCCTCTTTCAAATCAAATGCACCTTTTTATAAATCAAATGCACCTTTTTATAAATCAAATGCACCTTATTAAAAATTTAATAAAACATTTAAATACATTTTCCCACAAATTACGTTTTTTTTTCAGTTCCTTCAAATAATTCAAATTTTAGTAAACAATTAAAATAATGGACGTAAAAAATGTGGAATGTTACAGAAAAATCGGGATAAAATTTGTCACTGGATCATAATTATAAAACGATTGAGGAAAACCATAGATGTTTGGTTGCGATCATAAAAAAACGATGAATGCGGGAATATCTCTTTTTTATATATTGACTGTCTTGGTACGTAAAAGGACGGTTTGCTCACTATTTTTTTTATTATTCATCCATCTCTGTCTCGGGATCATAGTTTTTCAGACGATCGAGTAAAACCATGGATATGGGAACGAAGAATACGAAATTATTTACTATTGTTCCAATGGGTGTTTGGTTGAGACCATAAAAACGAAACGATGCGAAGGAATTTACAAAAAAAAACGTAATTAGTGGGAAAATGTATTTAAATGTTTTATTAAATTTTTATTAAGGTGCATTTGATTTATAAAAAGGTGCATTTAATTTGTAAAAAGGTGCATTGGATTTATAAAAAGATGCATTTGATTTGTAAAAGGATGCATTTGATTTGAAAAAGGATGCATTTGATTTGAAAAAAGGTGCATTTGACGTGAAAAAACTGTACGTCTATCATCGAAGAAGAAAATAATCCAAAAACTGTGACTGTGATTTCTTCAAAATCGAATATTGAAGAACAAGTGTCATCTATGAACAGACCAAAACGGAAGTATGATGAATTTTGGATTTACGTATAATGGCAATTCAGATGCTTCTGCTCCAATGTGGGTTTTGTGTCAAAAAATACTCGCAAACAGTTCTTTGGCTCCAGCTAAACTTCGCAGGCACTTTGAAACGACACTCTGATTACATGGAAAAGACATGTAATTTTTTAAGAGACAACGCGACCCACTAAGTCTAAATTTTAAATGATTACAGTGGCTAAAACTGAATACAGTTTTTTACGCCAAACACACCCGTTTGTAAATCAAATGCATCCTTTTACAAATCAAATGCATCCTTTTGCAAATCAAATGCACCCTTTTAAAAATTATGTTAAACAATTAAATAATTTTCAATATATATACTTTTTTATCAGTTCCTTCATTAATTTACGTTTTCCCGCGAATTACGTTTTTTAAATCAGTTCTTTTAAAAATGTAAATAACTGGTTTCACTGTATTTATAAAAGTGTTCGGCAAATTTTCGGATTTGCCAAGTGTTCCGTCGCTAAAAAAGTTTGGGAAACCCTGCTATAGAACATTATAATACTTGCAAACTTTCAAATAATCCCCCAGCATGCTACAGATGTTTTTAGTGGCAATTGTTACAGTCTCTTTCTTCAATCAATTCATTTCGGATAAATTCTTATCACAATACACAATACACTCTAGGCCAGTGGTCTTCAAAGTAGGATATGCGTACACTGAGGGGTAGGCAGAAAATTCTAGGGGGTACATTTCTCTCTAAAATACTTTATGTCCTCTCGCGCGCAAATTTGCTTAATCGTGTTTGTTAGATATTTTTTTAATGATGAATTACGTGAGGATCTACTTTTTTGTAAGCCACTTAAATAAAAGATGTACAGGAGAGGATATTATTTCAACAGTAAATGATTTTTTTGCCACAAATCATGGAAAAATCGTTTATGTATAACCAGTGGTGAGGCAGCTGCTTTAACAGGAAGAAAAAAGGATTCAAAGCCAAAGTAATTGCAATAGCACCCTACACGTAATTCATACACTGTATCATCAATCTACAAGCTATTGCTTCAATAAAATTGGAGCCAGAAATACATCGTGTACTGCAAGGTATTGTCAGGGTAGTTCTTTTTTAAACGAGACCCTTAAATAATATAATATTTTGAATATTATGCAAAGAAATGGGCAGTAGACATACATATATTTTATATCACACCGAAGTTCGTTGGTTATCTCGAGATACTCAAGTCCTACAAAGAACTGTGGAATTGAAGGATGAATTGTTCATTTTTTTTTTGGACAATGATAAAAGTTTAAAGTTCTTTACAATGATGATAAATGGCTTTTGATAGTATGTTATTTGGCAGATATTTTTGAAAAAATGAACATGTGGAATTAATCACTTCAAGGCGAAAGTGATATTTTAACAATGGCTGAAAAAGTAACTGCATTTAGACACAAAATCGTGATGTAGAGGGAGAAATTAGACAAAGGATCCTTATAAATGTTTCCATCATTACGTGATTTTGCTTCGGAAAATGAAGTAAATGCAGAACAAAATTAAAGGACATATACAGTTTTTTCACGTCAAATGCACCTTTTTTCAAATCAAATGCATCCTTTTTCAAATCAAATGCATCCTTTTACAAATCAAATGCATCTTTTTATAAATCAACCCGTTTTTTACATTTTTGAAGGAACTGAAAAAAATGTAATTTGTGGGTAAATGTATTTAAATGTTTTATTAAATTTTTAATAAGGTGCATTTGATTTGTAAAAAGGTGTATTTGATTTGAAAAAATTGTATTTGATTTGTAAAAGGATGCGTTTGATTAGGAAAAGGATGCATTTGATTTGAAAAAAGGTGCATTTGACGTGAAAAAACTGTAGTTACACATTTAAAAAATATGGAGGCAGAATTTTGTAATCGATTCACAGATCTTCTAATATAAAGACGAGTTTAAATGGGTCATGAATCTGTTTGCTAAGATGTAAAAATATATCATCTTCCGATTACAGCTCAAGAACAGTTAATCGACATAGGAGAAAGGACAATGTTACAATCCGAATTTAAACCAAAAGCTCTTCATAATTGGTGGATGGGTTTGAAGATCGAGTATCCAGATTTAGTATGCACAGTGAAGTAGCATTTTCTGCAATGATAATAATTAAAACTAAATACAAAAATAAATTAGGATTAGAACCAGATCTTCGAATTGCATTAACAGAGGGAATCAAGTAAGAATTTTCTGAAATCAGGCAACAAATTCAATCCCATTGTGTATTTCCGTCTTGGGGGTACGCGTTAAAAAAAGTTTGGCGATCCCTGTACTAGACAATGACGACAGCCAACATTAACGAAATAAATTTCTAGAAAATATTTAGTAATGTTCCCGACTTTTGACGATATAACTTGATATTATCTCAAGGGTCTTCGAATTATTTGTTGACACATTTAATGGTCCCTTCGGGTATTATGATGTCAACGTGTTATTGGTTGGGCTAAATGATAATTATGTACAAAATATTTAGGTACGTTGACTGTTACTGTCAATAATTGGAATATTAAAAATAATAGATAAACGTAACTGACGTTTATGATAATAATTTGATAAGGATTGTGTATATTTATTTTCACAGACTAGCGCGATGCATCGTTGCGTTCCGTCCCAATTAAATTCCTAATAATAATACTGTTTTTTTTTACAATTTATAATAAATTAAATCTATTCAAACTTCTTTTCCTCTCTGAACCAAATTAGTTAAATAAAAAATAAATAAAAAAAAATCATCAAAATACTATGGCGGCTCGAAAACAATCGCGTCGTCCGAAAGGGGTCTCTCAGGGACCCCAAGCATTTGAATATTGATTAATTATTCATAAATATCTTGACATTTAAAAAATATGGTATAATCTAAGAATAAAAATAGTTACTCATGATATGCTTCATAATTTGGTTGAAATTTTGGATTTTTAACTAATCAATATGACACGTAAATGACAACGCTCTCGGCGATGTCTCGACGCAGACTAAGCTCTCGCAGCACGTGTCACAGCAAATATTGTTGTTATTATTGTTTTTTTCGCAATTGCATTCAATACAGGTCAATGAGTATTTATAATATTTATTCTTTAGACTTTTTTAGACAAATACAAAAAAAATGTGACTTGTAGGTTTTTAAATCAAAATAGTTAACTTTGGATCGGCACGGCTAGATTGAATTATGAACCCGTGACATATTTTATCCTGATGGATAATTTTTTTGTCAAGAAATTCTGTTTTTAAAATTTTTAATCATCAAATCAAGAAAAATAGGGAATTTAAAGTTCCCTTACATCAAATGGATGAATAATAAAAAAATGGTAAGCAAGATTGTTGTTTTGGATCAAGACACTATAACAGTACAAAAAGAGTCAATCCCGCATTCATCGTTTCTTTTTTATGGTCTCAACCAAACGCCCATTAGAACAATGGTAAATAATTTCGTATTCTTCGCTCCCATATCCATGGTTTTACTCGATCGTCTGAAAAACTATGATCCCGAGACAGGATGGATGAATAATAAAAAAAATAGTGAGCAAGGGTCCTTTTACGGACCAAGTCAGTCAATATATAAAAAAGAGATATTCCCGCATTCATCGTTTTTTTATGATCGCAACCAAACATCTATGGTTTTCCTCAATCGTTTTATAATTATGATCCAGTGACAAATTTTATCCCGATTTTTCTGTAACATTCCACATTTTTTACGTCCATTATTTTAATTGTTTACTAAAATTTGAATTAGAAATTATTTTCACTCTAAAAAAGTCAAAATAATTCAAGAGTTTGAGAGAAATCCTTTAACTCCCAATTCAATGATTGTAAAAAAGATTGAGATTCGTGTATCAAATCGCGGAAAAGTGAAGAAAATCATAAAGGAAAAAAAGGAATTTAAAGTTCCCTTGCATCAAAACGATGAATAATATAAAAAATAGTGAGCAAGAGTCCTTTTGTGGATCAAGACACAGCCACAATATAAAAAGAGATATTCCCGCATTCATCGTTTTTTTTTTATCCCAACCAAAACATCCATATCTATAGTTTTCCTCGATCGTTTTATAATTATGATCCCGTGACACATTTTATCCCGATTCTTAGATTGTTTTTTCCAAGAATTGCATTACAGGAATGATTTTTTTATAATATTTGAATTAGGAATTATTATTACTCAAGAAAAAATCCTTTATTTAACTCCCAAAGAAAGGGGCAGTAAATCAGCAGCAGTCATTTTTTTCTAAAAAAAAAAGGGAAACGGGATGTTCCCTTACATTAAATGGATGAATAATAAAAAAAACTGTGGATCTAGGCACAATCATATAATCGAAATAAACATTCCCGCATTCATAGTTTTTTTGGGAAAACATTGTAAAACGATGGATTGAGATACTATCGATGTTATGTTTTAAAATTTGAATAAAATATTGACATTTGGTGTTGCCCATGCGAAAAAAATCGCGGCGTCTGACGCAGTGTTGCCAGTTTCCGACGTAAATTTTTCATAAATAAATAATTACCCCGCGTCTATTATTTTATTTATACATTCTATATTAATATTTATTTGAATTATTAATTGAATTTGGGTTTTAACCGATCGATTCGATTGTATACAATTATATATTTAATCAATTTCGTGTGTATTTGGACTGAGACGTAAACGTTTACGTTACGTATCAAAATCGTTTCCTTACAAGGATGCGACCCACATGTTGGGAAGCGGGCACCCGGTGTATTTTCAGCCTTTAACGACCAAAAAAAAGTATCTCCGACAGCTTGCACCACCTGGATGAAGGGGTTAAAGACACCCATTGGCCGTATACTCGCTTCATAAACTTTGAATAAATATTAGTTTAAATTATGAGAGCGGATTTAAATACTCGGCAGGATTGAGATTAATATCCTCGACCGGGAATAAATAGCTCGGCGCTCACTTGTTTTATTTGTATTGCGCATTGTTCTATTTCGAAGCGGCGATTGACTTCCGATGGGGATTTCCAGGCACCCCGATGCCAATTATCCGGACGCGGAGGTGGTGGGGATGATCCCGCAAAACGTCGCCCGTCCACAAAGTGGTTCATTTACATTTTGCCGCGGATAATCCGGCGGATTAATACGAACGCAATTCCGGCCCCCTCGTCGGACTCTTGCATTATTTTTGCACTGATCTAAACAAATCGAATTCGGCAGATGTCCATGGTGTGGATTGAATCCCACGATAATTCCCAGGATTGGGATTGGAGCAATCAAGAAAATATTTTATTAATTTTGTACTTTTCTACTATGAGAAACGTGAAAGATTGAAATCAATTATCTTTTTACATAATCTAATCATTTATCTGAATATTTTTTTCCGTTTTCTACCATTGCCGATGGGTAAATATTGGTTAATAGAATGGCGGCTCGTCCTTAGGGGCAACCGGGGCACTGCCCCACACACATTTATCATAATAAAACAATAATACTTAGCTGAAATATGCAAACAGAACCGTATTCGTAGGTATTGGGGCATTCTTATATACGCCCCGGTCCCGTGGTCGCTAGCTTTGACAAAAACGAGTGTTGTTGTTTGACTAGGTAGTGGAGGTAAAGAGAAAAGTTCAGGTTTCTGGTGAGAACCTTACCAACGACGAACTTGCAGAAAATGGAGAGCTTAAAATAGTGTTTATAAAAACAAAGAACTTTGCTACAAATTTTTGAAGAGTTTGATACAAATTTAGACAGTATTTCACGTTTCACTCGGATTCGATACATCGCGCGCGTGGCAACAGCAGCGAATATTGCTGTTTTTATTTTTTTTCGCAATTACAGACAATAAAGGACAATTTCGATTTTTTCAGACAAATACAAAAAGTTTATGACATGGATTTATATTAAAATAGTTATTCGAGAAAAATCAAAAACTTGGGGTCCCCAATAGGCAGGGCTAGGTAAAAGTTTGAGGTTAGCCGAAAATGAAAAATGTCTCCTGTTATTGACATTTGCTTACTGTAGATAAAAAGAATCATAACACAATCAATAATTTCAACTAAGAACGCATCCTCTGCGCTAAACGAGGCCTTACTATTTATATAAAAAATATATTCAGAGTTAAAAACAGAGGCGGATTGTACTTAGGGGCAATCGGGGCACTGCCCCACACACATTTCTCCTAATAACTAACTAACTAAACTAAACAGTGGCCTTATAACCCTGGGGCGGGTCTTTGCCCACATGGAGGACACCTCCGTCTCAGTCATGATGTCATGACTGTAGACAGACGTTCTCCAGGTTATCTAGGCTCTTCGAATACGGGTCAGGTCGCCAGCCAAAGCCCGGGAATCGAGCTGTCACGCGCGGATTGTAACAATAATAATTAGACGCACATTTCTCCTAATAAGAAAATAATAATTAGCTGAAATATGCGACCAGAACCGTATTCGTGTGTATTGGGGCATTCTTGGATCCGCCCCAGTCACGTGGTCGTTAGCTTTGACGTGAATAAGTGTTGTTGTTTCTCTAGGTAGTGGACGTAAAGAGAAAAGTTCAGTATTACCGTATACAGAAGATCGCTTTTCGTTTGCTGCGTAAAGACTGTTTGGGGCAGACCTGTATATGCCCCGCTGGTCTATATTATCTACTCAATTCGAAAAATAAACGACACCGTTAACGATTATCGACCATATTTTGCATCTCTTTTCTGGAATTTTAATATCATCACTTACTGATTGATGACAATCTTTTAATACAAAAGTTTTGTTTATTATTTTTTTGTATATATTTTGTAAAAAAATATATGATATGATAATTTTTATTACTTTCTTGGTTCGACGCCACTGTATTATCATTGTTCTTTACTGTCTGCAATTGCGAAAAAAAATAAAACAACAATATTCGATGTTGTTGCTACGTATTTTTTTTCTCACTCGCATCCGGTACGATGTGTCGAATGAGAGTGAAAGATGCGAGTGACACGTGCTCAGTCATTTACGCGACATATTTGATTACTTAAAAAATCCATGTAGCATATCATGAATATTATTATAAACATAACTATTTTTATTCTTAGAATAATCCATTTTTAAAACAAATGTTAAAAAAAACCCCATCGGTTTCTTTAAGAGGTGTCTGATTTTGATTTGACCTTTCAACTACACTTTTGATCTTTTGAAACCATCTAAAGCAGTGGTTCTTAAACTTGTTGGAGTTACTGAACCCCACCAGTTTCATATGCGCGTTCGCCGAACCCTTATATCATACGTCGTATCATTTTTCATAATATGGTACAATAAATCGGGTGTGTGTTTTGTCTTTGAACCCTGGAGACACCGAACCCCTGGGGTTCGTTCGAACCCAGGTTAAGGTCTATAGCAATGTCGAGGATTCAAGATGTCTCAATAAATCTTGCAAATAGTCTGGATAGCTTATTTGATTTCAATCCTCTTCAATATCTGGCCGTTGAAGATTTCAAAGTAACGCAATAAAAAAAATGACATTTCTTTTCGCTTTACTCTCATCCTCAGCGCTAAACGTGACCTTACTGCATATAGTAAGTCGCCTTCAAACATATTTCAACGCCAGGGTTAAGTTCCTTCAACTAAAATGATTTGTATTGCTGTTGAGAATTGCAGATATTTATTCTTGACATTGGATGCCATATTTGACGAAAATAGCGTTCTAGTGCATGTAGACAACTGTGAAGAGGTCAAAATTAATATTACTGAATATTTTTGTTGTGTTTGAAGGATTGATCCTTAGGGTATCAACCGTGCTGTCCATAATAAGATTATGATTAGCTTTCGATCGGGACTGAGAAGGATGGTACAAGAGACAAAACCTGTCATAATCTCCTCGCGTCATGAGTCGAAAGATTACAAAACACATCGATATTGTGGTTCATCCGAGAATTCAACTCTTTCAATGGAATATGATTGAGTTGCCAATCCTCAGGTGCCAAATGCGCCATGTTTTTTTTTGCGCGTCTCTGTCAGGCGCCCACACAATCGAAGTGTGAAACGTTAATAGACAAATAGGTGTCTATCTCGTCCGTCCGATATATGTCACGTAAGTGGCGGGGCCCATTGTCCGCGGGGGCCCCCGTCAACCTGTCACCGGCGTCCACGGTGGGCCCCCGTAATCCGGTACGAGTGTCCATTGTCATGCGTGGAGCGCTCGCTGCAATAAACCTTTTCATACGCGCCACGTCACGGCCGACAATGGCCATTTTCGATTTCATCCGATACGAGCTGTGTCAATATTTATTTTCAAGCGATTCGACACCTTTCAATACAATATTTTCAGGTTAGAAAATCAAAAAGTCCCCCGGCCCGGTGAGGGTGGGTGGCCATTCGTGCGAATTTTCATCATAAACCCATTCATATCATTTCATATAGAACATTTTTTCGCGAGACGAAAGACAATGACATCGAGAAATATAATTTTGTACAAGGTTTTTGACATTTTTTATTTCATCATCATCATTTGCCAGTCACAAGGCTCTCACTCGCTGAGGGCATGGACCCCTTACCAAACTCTCGCATGGTAGTCGAGGCCAAAGGAACCCTGGGTGATCTCTCACGTGACGTAGGGCTCTGCCCTGGCTATCGCCACTTGAGGACCGAAACCGTCTTGGTATGCGGTTTTATAAAGTTTCACTCTCTTAGCCATTTTGGCATTGGTTGTTACATCTTCTACCATGTTGGTATCAGTTTGCCCTCTCGACTGTGTCCAGGCAAGTGGGAGGTGGTTTGCCTCAGTATTCTTGCCTCGGTATTCGTTTGTTCTCTTCTCTAAGGCGTTATCTGCTTTTAACGAGTTATTTATTCATTAATTTTACTAGGATGGATGAATGGCATAACAGAAAGATTGCGAAGCGCCATTCACCCATATAAAGATTTTAATAAAGACTCTAATGATGCAAGGGAATGAGTCCCTCACACTAATATCCCCCCCAGTGTCAAACCACGACACTGGTTAATATAACATAATTTAAGTTGGATTGAAATTAATATTATTTATTTTTTTATTTATTTATTCAAAGCATGATAGATGGCAAGACATTAATATATTTCAAACGTCTGGAGGTAACGGATCTCTTCCTCTTAAATACTCATAAAGAATTCAATTCCTAAATATAATATATCCGACTACTTAGCCCTGTCGCGGCTAACTTACATTATCGAAATAATATACAGTAATATCCCCGATAACGCGAAAGTTGGGACCGCGCTATTGGAACAACGCGTTATCGGGATAATGAAACACATACAAAATTTATTTTATCTGCCATAACTAAGAACAATGTATAAAACAATTTTGAATCTTAGATGAATGAAATACTCGGTTGCCATGCATGCGATCGCCGACATACACATAGACATCCGTGACTCATTGTCTACATCAGGCGTGAATGGTGAGAAATGTGCCGAGCACTCGCACACATGAGGACATAGATATGTGCGAGCGAGATCACACAGGCGCACCCAGCCAAACGGCATAGAGTTTACGGTCGAACTATGCATGAATAGAATGCGCTCGCGTTATTAGAGTGACTGCCGCGATTTATGAAACACGCGCTATTGGGGGTATTACTGTACATGTTTTCAAGTACAAGACATATCTTCATAATGATAATAATATTAGATGCTTACTTAATTGATGACTGTAGAAATGTCATAGCCGCAACCGCCCTATTGTAGAGCCCTGGCCTCATCCAACGCCCTTCTCCATTTTATCCGGTCTGCCGCCACGTCGCTCCAACTTCCGGTAATTTTCAATGATACAGTGTTCCACTGTACACAGTCCAACCAACTCAGCCTTGGTCTTCCTTTCCTCCGAGGATAAGAAGGCTTGTTAACTATAAGTCTTTTCGGTGGTAAATCCAGCATCTTGATACGTGACCGGCCTATCGGAGTCTGGCTGACTCTGATGACAGATGTGAACGATATATACTTGTATAGTCGGTACAGCTTCTCGTTGTTTCAGATACGGTTCCAAATATTCGTCTCCCCGAGATATCCAGTTGTCGCTCATCTTGTTCTGCCAGAGCCTAATATCCACATCTGTATGTTAGGACGGGCCTGACGAGGGTCTTGTAGAGCTTGACTTTCGTCTTCTTTGAGAAGAATCTTACCGTAGATACTACTTAGGTCTAAAATAGCACAAGTTTGCTAGCCAAGTTCTTATTCGTACTTACAAATTGGTTTCATTAGTTAATACGATTTTTTACTTAAAAATGAAAAATTTGGAAAACGTATTGAAGCGACCCATTTTCTATCGAAATGTCTATTGAAAAGTGGTCAATTTGATTTGCAAAAAGGTGTATTTGATTTGCAAAAGGATGTATTTGACGTAAAAACCTGTACAATAAAAAAACCTAACCACACATCTTGTAAATATGACTAGTCTTCTATAGCGTGTTTATAGAAGACTCTCTATCTCGGCGTTATAAGAGGTTGGCTCTAAATGCATATAGATAACATTGTTTTGTTATCTTCAAGAATATGAAGATATTGTAAGAATCCATATCAGGCAAACGGGGAGGCTAAGTCACCATAATGGTATTAATTTTAGTAAACAACGCGTCTTCCAAAGGGGGTCTCTCAGATACCCCAAGCATTTCAAGCTATAGCAGAGTTCTTCATTAATATCTTGATATTTAAAAAAAAAAGGATTATTCTAAGAATGGAAATGGTTATTCATAATTTGGTCGATATTTTGTATATTTTAACTAATCAATATGACGTGTACTCGGCGATGTCTCGTCGCAGACTAAGCACATACCGCCGACTGAGTTCTCACGGTACGTGTCACTAGTACGTTTCACTCGCACTTGGCACATCGTACCGGATACGAACGAAAAATAACATCGAGCCCATGACAACAGAAGCACATATTGTTGTTTTTATTTATAATATTTATTCTTTAGACTTTTTTAGACAAATACAAAAAAAATGGTGACAAGTATGATTTATATTTTTAGAGTTATTTGTCTCGGGGTAAAATATCTCAGAATTCTCGTCACCCGCTTTTAGATAGAAGTTCTAGATTAAACGTTATTTTAAATTTGAAAAAAAAATCGGGCTAAGAATTCGTAGTCGCAACGGATCGAACAAATTAAAATAAAGCCGGCGAAGATCATAAGAAAAACAAATTTCTCAAAGTGATGCCCGCAGCATCCGATCCGGCTGTTTTTCCAAAAATTTAAATACACCACTCTGCACTTTGTCTTATAACGGTTTTAATATTCCGTTTTGCATTTAACCCTCGGGGGGGAGGGGGAGTGGAACCAGATGAGACGAGAGGTGAAGCCGGGGAGGGACCGCGGACCGATGCTGCCGGGGGTCCCCGAATCACCACTTTTAATGTTATGTAAATGCCTCATCCTGAGCCTTATCCATGTCCTGTATAATGCCGGATCGAACGCTTCGTTTATCGGGCTCGAATAACACCGACCGAAATAGCCCTTTTGTCGTGGAATCTATTTCCGAAATTAAATGCAAAAATGACGTCGGCGTCGCTCTTTTCGCGGAAAAAAAATTCCCCGCGAAATTTAACGTCGAATATTTTTGTCTCAGAGGAGAGAAAAAAAAAACGAGAAGAGACGTGCAATCGCTAATGACTGAACGCGCAGTGAACACCTCGAGTTAAATTTCGATGACAAACACGCGGCGTCAAACAATTAGGGCGTTCATAATATTTTACTGAGAAAAAACTAAAGCAAATAATTAAAAAAAAACGATTAATCTATCGAGAAGAAAAATAAAAATAAATAATACAGTACGAGAACGAAATTTATGTGATGAAAACTTCACAAAACGGAACGCCAGCAAAAATATATTCATGCAACGGCACCGTCCGTTCGAGTTTTTTCTCGCTCGCATCCGGTACGATGTGCCGAGTGCGAGTGAAATCATGCGATTGACACGTCGAGACAACGCCTAGTGAACATCATATTGATTAATTAAATCAAAGTATTGACCAAATCATGAATAATTTAATTCTTAGAATAATCCATTTTTTTAACAATGTCAAAAATCAAGATATTGATGAAGAATTCATTTATATCTTGGCTTGAAATGCTTGGGGTATCTGAGAGACCCTCTTCGGAAGACGCGTTGTTTACAAAATTAATACCATTATGGTGACTCAGTCTCTTTGTTCGCCTGATATGGATTCCTACGATATCTTCATATTCTTGAAGATAACAAAACATGAAAATTTCACTTTATGCATTTAGAGCCAACCTCGTATAACGCCGAGATAGTAAGTCTTCTATAAACACGCTATAGAAGACTAGGCACACATACAATATGTGTGGTTAGGTTTTTTTTATTGTATTTTGTAAATTGAACGAAATCATTGCACCTAACATTTTTCACATATTTTAAATGACTTCAATTTTTAGTTTATTTTGTTATTAACCACAGGGCATTGAACTTTATATCGCATGTAATTTAACTTGCTGCCATGCACGCTGCTTTATAGTAAAGAGCGCTATAGAAGGGTTGATTGTACTTCCAAATTATCCCTGATAAATTAGTGAATATTGTGTCTCTAATTCTTCAATATGTTTGTAAGTACGAATAAGAACTAGGCTAGCAAACTTATGATATTTTGAACTTCGATAGTATCTACGGTAGAGATTCCTCTCAAAGAAGACCAAGGTCAAGCTCTACAAGACCCTCATCAGACCCGTCCTAACATACGGATGTGAATGTTGGGCTTTGGCAGAGCAAGATGAGCAACAACTGGATATCCTGGAGAAAAAGATTCTGAGACGAATACCATTTAGAATGAAGTATATACAACAGAAGAGAAGAAGACATCTTAAAATAATTACAATCGGCCCTCCTATAACGCTTTCCCTTAATCCTTGTTTTCTACAAAATTCGTTGTCAACTAAAGATCATTGACCTTAATTTCGCTCGGCAATGTATTATATATTTACGAAATACCTAATTTGACCCTGAAAATATGATCATTTTATAGAAAACAATGAATCAGAGAAAACGCTATAGGAGGGCTGACTGTATTGTAGAAATTGAATCGAGTTAAAGAGATTAGAAACAAAGAAAAACATCTGACCAGATCAGAGATAGCCTCGCAGCAGTTCTTCGAACCGAAAAGCTTTTACCTCCGAAATCCATTTTATTTAAAGTAAAGATAAGAACAACAATGTCCAAAGATAAAAACAAACAAAAATGATCCCTGAAGATCGCTTTTATTCCCTTCAAACTGCCTTATTATTCTTCTTCAGGTTTCGGACGTTGGTGATCTACATGTTCTTGTCTTTTCTTCACATAAGTCTGTTTTTGGCGAGCTGGAACAATAAGATCCATAGGGATCCACGACAGGTTCTTTCTTCCCAAACGCCGTTTACCTTTCGCTTGTCCCTGCTGATGATGATCTCCAAAAGGCGGACGTCCAAAACCTCTCGTTCATTGTGAAGAAGTTGAAGTACATTTTAATTCTTGTCACGTTAAGTCTTCAATATTACACACTTCAAACGCTTCCAGTCGATTATTGTTCGCTACCTTAAAGATCGAATGATGTTCATAAACGCAGGGAGCGAAAGAAAGAGGTAAAGGCGAACTGAATGGTGTCTTGCTTCTCAATCACGAGTTGTACTGACCCCAGTGAACGCTAATGGAGTCTTGGAGATAACATTGGTACCTGATGAATGCAACCAACCCTCCTATAGCGCCGAGAAAAGGACCATTCCATTGTAATCCGCCCTATAGAAGACTAAGGGCATACAAAATTTGGGGTTATGCCTTTTAATGTATTTTGTAAATTGAACGAAATCAACACATCGAAGATTTATATGGGAGGGACTGACACGTACGCCGCTTTATAGCAGGGAGCAAACATAAAAAATGTAATATATCTTTGAATCGATTCAATGCCCTCTCTCTTAGCTAAGTATATTTGAAAACTTTTGTGAACCTCGGTTCATCGTTTTTCAAATGTAGGAAATCTCGAAAACGATCGAAATCGATCAAATATTCATTCAAGTTCTTATAAAACCTTTAGCTAAACAACGATATATCGTTGCTTAGCAGTAAAAAGTGTTTAATTGGAAAAAATAAGATTTTTAAGAAATTTTAAAACGTTGAACACGTATAAGCGTATTATGCGGGTGATTTTATTATTTTTTTCTCATTCCTTCGCACATACACACCCCGCGCATTAAGACGTGGCCCGGTAGGTTAACCGGTCTAATTTTTCACGGTGGCATTTTTGTTTGGCACGTACCGCATCGGTTATTAGCGGCCGCTCGGTGATAACTGTCACTCAGAATCATCCGTCTCGGCTATAATTACATTTCTTCAGGTTTCCCATTCATGCGTGCACACGCCGAGAATCATTTACACGAAAACCGGCGCAATTAGATCCGCGGGACACTGAATTCATTCATCGCAAACCCGGCCACGAGCAAAGAAGAAGAAGAAGTCGCGCGCGAATTACGCGTATATGGTCATAAAATTCGCCGCCGAGACATCGATCGGCTGTCAAAGCCGAGCGCTGACCTTTCCGGCCAGCGAATATTAAAAATATCGATCTCTCGCGCGGTGATGCAATCAATCATACCTTTCGTCGTTTCTTTAAAAAAAAAATGTATATATACTCTTCGCTTTTCTATCGGTTTATGCGCGGTTTTGGGGAGACAAGAAGACTACCAGTCGGGTAATTTGTCGTGTGATCAATCATTGTAGGTGACAGTTCCTGTCTCCCTTAACACGTGAATGAGATATTTTACAAATGCGCCCAGATGACTTCTATTTAGAGGCACGCTGATGTGACTGGCCTCGAATACGGCGAGGAATGCGCGGATACTACGAGCGGGACAGCCCCCTCAATTAGTGAATGGTCGATGCGAACAAATTCCAGTAATTTCGATGAACTGAGTAAAGACAGATAAGGGGACTAATTACCATTAGACCCCCGAATCAATAATGCCGACAATGGACCTGTGTATTCAACGAACTAATCCATTCTGCTGATTCAATTAAACATACAAGTGTTGATAAAAAAAAATATACGGAGATGTCACATTTGTATCTGACGAATCTTGACATTGGTTGGCGAAAATGTTTTATGTTTTAATTGGCTTGACGATTCGACTACGACTTTTTATTTCCAATGATAAAGAAAACATGCAAGGACGCTTTTTTGACAGAATTGAGGAGAAAAATAAAACTTTAAAAGAGACATAATTAATTTTGATGATTAAATAAAGGTTTTTTTTTAGTAAACCGATGATTAAACGCCCTAACAATGATGAAGAGCAATTATTTTCAAGCTCAAGCATGACTGAGGGGTCGAAACAAATGTTAAACCGTTTTAGAGAAAACTATTGTTTTTTCGTCTTGCCGACGATCCTTCCAAGAAACGGATCGGTTTCATATTTCAACAATAGACATGAACAGATGGCTATTTATTACTCAAAGGATGCTGGTGAAAGTTCGCATGAAACAAAATTACATTATCTATTTTATTATTTAAAAATATTTGTTTATTTTCTGCCTTTAATTATAACCTCTAAATCCAGAAGAGGATTGCCGTATCGATTAAATTTTAAATCCATGGTCTCGTGGGTCTTCGGGGGACCAGTTTTATTTTTTACGGCTCTCTTTCACTGTGGAATTCATCGATTCAATCACTTTTAGCTACAGAGATTACCTTAATGCCCAACACAGTCTCGGAGACCTACCGTGCCTGATTTATTATTTGATAGTAGTATCTTATTCACTAGTCTAGATGGATCGAAGGTGAAAGACTGTCTACCCAACTAGACAAGTGAATGGGGTGTACAACCCTTCTGTCAAAAATGTCAAGTTTATTTGCACAATGATTATTAATGTCTTATAAAAACGCTTACTACCCTTTTAAAAAAGCTTTCGTACTAAGTAACTAATATATTTATAATAATTAAAACAAATTCTATGCATATACACTTATCTTCTGTCATATAGTATTAGATTGCACCATAATTACGTTTTGTAATTCGGCGCAATGTAACCCCGATCAACCGTAAAATATTTCCAGTTGACAACACTGCCGAAATGTCAAATATCGCCGGATAGTGTTTAGCATGTAATTATAGATGGAATAACGTTTGATTGAATGAAATTTAAATACAACGCGTATATTAGTAATTATTTTGAATTTAAATTCGAGCCATTGCCTTTATATCCAGATATTGCATAATACATAACCTAAAACTGTCACACAATGCTTTGTGTGGATAAACATCGGCTAGTGAATAGATATGGCCGTATCTTGTTAACGAATTTCGTCAACAAATTAAATAATCAAGCTAAAACTTGCTATGGACATTACGTGGTCAAAGATCGAAAGGAATTATCACTCAGAGAATACACTGCGGGGGGCGTATCTCATCGCAAAGTACGTAAACATCGAATAAAATCACGAATTGTTTACGTAATTTATAAATCGAAATGTTTTAGCTCCAGAAGCAGTTCAATAGTGAATTAAACGCAGCCGTAGCCATCTTAAAACGATCCGGAATAATCGATAATGTGCATCATCGAAAATTTCACACCTCCAGCGTTAATAATCGAGATCCTCCGTTCGGACCGCCGAGTGTAGATCCGAACAAGGTATTTATCGTCGAATCGATTATGTATATCGATGACACTTACTTTTAACATCGATCGTAACAAAAAACGTTGATTTTCAGTCATTCGGCATCTCTAGATTGTTTGTATAATTATATTTTTGTATTACAGAAATCGGACGATGATCCGAATAAAAAGAATAAAAAAGACGACGATTCCAATAAATCATTGTTGATGCTGGGTAAAGCGTTCATATGGATCTTTTCCGCATATATAATCGCCTCTACGCTGACAGTATTATTGTTTGGTAATAACGACTCTGAGGTATAAAAATTCTTTGCAACCTATTCCGTTAAATGTTTTGCAGCTTCCATGTTATTTGATTGTAATTTTTGCTCGTTATGTATAAAAATGATATGAAATCGACGTCGGCAGCTCACGTTTATGTCTTTAAATCGTCATTCATACGACACGTATATTTTAGGTAGCACGATACGTATCATGGAACGAATTTGTTCATCAAATGTTGGCCAAAGGCGAGGTTATGGAAATTATAGTACGGCCTGATATGGATTACGTGACGATTATACTACACGAAGACGCCGTAATCAAAGGAAAACGGGTACGGATTTATTATAGCTCCGATTAATACGTACGTATTCATTTCAACATTGATTATTTTAGACGTCGTTGCGTAAATTTCTTATGAACATCAGCGACATGACAAAATTTGAAGAGAAACTGAGAGAAGCCGAACAGTCGTTGGGCGTGAAAGAGGGCGTGCCGGTCGTTTTTGAACGTAACAACGACGTCGCCGGACGTATCTTGATAACGCTGCTATTATTCGGCTTATTATTATCGATACTATCGCGAAGCAAGAGTATTAAAAATCCAATCAACTTGGATATGTTTGTAAGTACGTCTTTATTGAACGATTGTAATATTTTCCGTGCTGAATTATCGCTTTGGTTCCAGTCGCAATTGGGTCGAGCCAAGTTCACGTTAGTCGATCCTCTGATGGGGCCTGGGAAAGGCGTCAAGTTCGAAGACGTCGCCGGATTGAAAGAGGCCAAAGTCGAAGTTATGGAGTTCGTCGATTATTTAAAACGCCCAGAATATTATAAAAATCTCGGCGCAAAGGTATGTTTTATTTATTTATTCGACTACGATGGATCTACGAATCGATAAAGATTCTAAAGATGCCAAGGAAATGAGTCTCTCACACTTATTTCCTCAGAATTAATTTATTTTTACCAGAGAATTAACCTATCCGAATACTAAATTAGCTTAGTCACGGTTAACTTACATTATCAAACTGATGTACGTTACCTACGAGTCATGACACTGGTTAATTTTAATATTATTTCAGTTGGTTTGAAATTTATATTATTTATTCAACGAAGGATAGATGGCATTAAATGAATTAATTCCAATGCATTCATAGTTTTCGTTGGAGGATCAACCTATCTGAGTACTAAGTTAGCTCAGTCGCGGTTAACTTACATTATCGTAATAATGTGTGGGTTACCTACAAGTCATGACAATGGTTAAATCATTTTTTATTGTTAAAGGTACCTAAAGGAGCACTTTTATTAGGTCCACCGGGATGCGGTAAAACTCTTCTCGCTAAAGCCGTCGCTACCGAAGCTAATGTTCCATTTTTACAAATGAACGGATCCGAATTTATCGAAATGATCGGAGGATTAGGAGCGGCCAGAGTAAGGTAATAAATTCGTATCTCGATACACACTGTAACAATCCGCTCATTAATAGCTCGGCTCCCGGGCTTATGACTATCGAACTGACCCGTTTTCGAAGAGCCAATATAACCTGGTAGACGACTGTCATAGTCCTGACATCAGGATTGAGACAGACGTGTCTCTGCTGGAGATCGCATAGTGTCCAATTGGCAAAATCCCACCTCAGGGTTAGAAGCCCACTTATGTATTGTGTAAATCTTCAATTGAGGCTTAATATTTTGAGCACTTAAAGCCCTCCTATAACAAAAAATCAAGACCACGTTGTATAAACCAAAGGCACTCATACGAAATATGGAAAGAGGGCTTTTTAATTTTATTTTGTAAATTGGATGGAAACCAATGCATCTGTATTTTATTTGACCTTTTAGGGGTTCAAGCTCCGCGGATAAATTAATCTGACTCCATAAGATTATTTAGTAATGACACTGGTATTTATTGGTGCATTTTTAACATACAGACATAATGCGAATATTGATAAAAGCGATCGTCGGTTTACCCTCGTCAAATGCGTGAGTCTCTTCGGTTTAGGCTCCTGATCGGTATATTACGAATTCTTGTGGCAACAAGGGCCACTGATGTCCGATATTATTGTCTGCTGATTAGGCTGCGGTAGGACGTTGCACAAATTACTGGCTCTATTTCAGTGTCTGTTTCTGCGACACCGGTCGATCAGCGCTTCGGAGGCATCGAGGAAGGCGTGTTTCTTCCGACGAGCATCGCCAGCTTCGATTACGGTATCTTGATTACACTGGGTTTTAGTAGTAAGCCGGACTCTGAAATGTTTTTTCGACTGGAAGCCCTATTTATACTGGGCGGTTCCCATGCTGACCAGCGTTCGGTAGAGCAGTTAGTCTTAACCAGTCGAAAGTTTTGCAATGGCAATGAAAAAATCTAATTTAAATCTTCTGCTTCGATGTAACAATGTTAAAATCCGACATTACCATCTTGTAATGGTCTAATCCGCGCAGGTGGTCTGTCTCGATGCTGAGTATACTTAATAATAGTTTGGTGCTAAAAGCTACTCCATTGATAACCCCATCACGTAATAAGGTATTACCGAAATGTTTTAGAGGGTTTTTACAACAGACCGAAGTTTATTTAAAACTAAAAATGTCACATGTACTAATCTTCTAGACATCTCTGAATCCAGAGATCCTCAAAGTGTGACCACTACAACCTTAAAAATTAACCTTCTAAGAAGGAGCGGTATTGGAGGGACTGTTGAACTTGTTATAGAAAACCGTGGTATGGCAGGGAGCGTTATAGTAGGATTTGCTGTAATTTTATTGGTTTAAAAATGATTTAACAGCGATAATAAGGTTTCACTAAAGTACACAGAGTGGTATAGGAGGGACTGTCGAACTTGTTATAGAAAACCGTGGTATGGTAGGGAGCGTTATAGGAGTATTTACTGTAATTTCATTGGTTTAAAAATTATTTAACAGCGAGAATAAGGTCTCACTAAAGTACGCAGAGCGGTATAGGAGGGACTGTCGAACTTGTTATAGAAAACCGTGGTATGACAGGGAGCCTTATAGTAGGATTTACTGTAATTTCATTGGTTTAAAAATGATTTAACGGCGAGAATAAGGTCTCACTTAAGTACACAGGGTTAAAAATTGTGAACGATACCATTGCTGGATTTCAGGAAGCTAAAAGTGTCCGGCAATCGGTTCCAAACACTCCAAATTTTGATTTGATTCATTTGCCAGATCCTTTGCTCAAATATTTTTAATTGTCACTTGCCAAAGAATTTCATTTAATAGGTTAGTTTCATTGAATATTTAATTCTGTGACTCCTGTCTTGACAAACATAAGTCCGATAGTTTGCACATTTTTCCTACTCTAGCCTTCACTATCATTAGCATTTATTTATTTGACTACGTTGGATGGACGGCACAACAGAAAGCCCAAAGAAACACTCACCCGTATAAAGATTCTAAGGATGCAAGGGAAATGAGTCTCTCACACTTATTCCCTCAGAATTCATTTATTTTTGTCAGAGAATTAACCTATCAGGGTAATATCTTAACTCAGTCGCGGTTAACTTACCTACAAGCCATGACACTAATAAATTTTAATATTATTTCAGTTGGTTTGAAATTTATATTATTTGTTTATAATTATTTTATTCAACGAAGGACTACCTCCATAAATATAATATTTAAATTTATAAATATCCGGAAGTAGTTGGTCTCTTCTGCTTATATACCCCAGCCAGTGTCATAATAATACAGTAAACCCCCCTATAACGTCAAGATAGGTTCCACGTTATAGGCGGTGACGTTATAGGGGGTTAAGGTTTTTCAATTTAATTTTTTGATTTAAAGGAAATCAGTAAATCAAACATTTCCTTATTTTTAACCCTTTGGTTACTAAGCGTCGAATATTTGACGGTCAATTCTCGTGCGAAAAAGACGAAGCGTCGAATATTCGACGCTCATCATTTTCTGGGTTTTATATATCAACCACCTATGCATTTTTTTTTGGTATTCCATAAAAAAGGTTTGGACCTTTGATATTTTAAAAATATTAGTTTGAAACATAATTTTATTTTTACAATCAAGCTTAAAAAAATAAAAATATGTAAAGTAAAGTTAAGTACTAAAAAATGCTCTAAAATCGCTTCGTTTTTTTTGGCAAGTTCGCTAAGAAAATTCTTAGTAACCAAAGGGTTAACCAGCGAAAAAGACTTAGATCGCGCTATGAGTGATATCCTCTCGTAGTTTGGCTGACGTAATCTTCCCGCAACTTGCGGGCAGGGCAAAACAACCCGACATTTTATTAGTTCATTTTATAAAATGCGCTAGCATAAGATGAATAAATATAATAACTGTGTGAATATCCCTGAAATGTTCACCGATAGCCTCGTGCCGATGAATCACTAAATATTCGTACTTCGTTTCGCCGGATGCGTGTCGATGTCAAGTGACACGGAGCTACTGACATTTTGTCAATGCGTGAACGCATTTAAAATACAATTATGTACAAGTGTTTTAAAAAAATTACGTTATAGGAAAAAACCACCGCAAACGTTATAGGGGGTTTACTGTATGTATGTTGCCTACAAGGCATGACACTGTTTATAAATCTCGTATTTTTTCAGAGATCTTTTCAAAGAAGCCGGTAAAAGAGTTCCATGTATTATATATATCGACGAAATAGATGCAATCGGACGACAGAGATCGGGCGTGAGTTCTAGCGGTGGCGGTCCGATGGGAGGCTCCAGCGGAGAGAGTGAACAAACATTGAATCAACTCCTCGTCGAAATGGACGGAATGGCTTCTAGAGACGGTGTAATCATGCTGGCTTCGACGAACAGAGCAGACGTTCTAGATAAAGTATGCGATACGGATTTAAAAATATATATCTATACTTTGAAATATTTATTTTATTGTAAATCGTAGGCGTTGCTTCGTCCCGGACGATTCGATAGGCATATTCTGATCGATCTGCCGAACCTCGAAGAGCGCATGGAAATATTTGAGAGGCATTTAAAAGGCATCGTTCTCGAACATCCGCCTGCGTATTATTCTAAACGACTCTCATATCTAACGCCAGGTCCGTATTTATTTATATATTTTATTTTAAAGACGATGCGTGATTGGCATTACAGAATAACCCCAGGTCGCCAATCACGCATAAAAACATAAATAGAATAGTCAGAAAAAAAAACAAAATACATAACAAACAAAATAAAAAAAAGTCAAAAATATTGAAATAAAGAAAATAATGTGTAAATAAAGATAAAAAGTACTATATGTTAAAAAGGAAAAAAAACAAAAACCGTTATTAGTTGGTCCGTTATCTGAAATTATAAAACCTCATACAAAAGATCAGCGAAATGGCGATGTTGACTTCAAATAAATCCACATATTCGGCCAAGTGGTTAAGTAAAGTGATAGCTCTGGTTACCGGAGAGTCCTTGAGAGCACCTGTCCTCGCACATTTGTGGCGAAGAAAAGCACTAGCGACCGATGGTGGTGGTGAAGCCCATAAGAACCTTCGCACAGTACAAGGGGTTATGTACTCGTAGCAACAGCTTGAAGAAGTGTTTGAAGTAAATGGAGCCCAGCCTTCTTTTTTCGGGGATACGTAACGCTGAGGCAGCCCTGTGCCCATGCGCGGTTATAAACTGGTGAAACCAAGCTCCCTCATGTGAAGATACCTAGAAATTTCTTTTGTATCTTCTCTAATCTGAGAAAATTCGAGGCGTCATAAGGCGCCCATATAATGGAACGTGATTCGAGCAAGCTACGAAGCAATATATCGTATAGCACTCGTATGACTAAGGTGCTACGTATGTGATGAGAATTTCTCAAGGCAATGCCTAATATTCTTGATGATCTCATACACACATCTGATACAAGTAAACTAAATTTTAAGATGGAGTCAAACAAAATACCTAAATCTTTAACAGACGATTGCTAAGTAAGAGTTACGTCCCCAAGTCTGTAATTAAAGATGATGGGCTTCTTTGACCTAGAAAATTACATTGTTTAACATTTTCTAATACTTAATGGAAGACGATTTTATATTAATTAATCGTGCAAAGGAATCGTCAGCTGCAACGAAGGGCGGTATCTTCCACTGAGTAATAGATCTAAATATTTAAATAGATCTCCAAAGGTGAAAACTTACATTGAAAGGACCGATGAATATCGTTTTATAAGAGATAAGATAAATAATAGAGGGTCCTAAATTTGGGCTGTGGTATGCGGAAGGTGTATTGTAAGCATCTGACGTTTGGGGTCATTATGTCTATAATGACTTCCTCTCAATTGAGGTAGCGTCTGAGATTATCTGAAAACCCAAAACTATCAATTTCAAAATGGAGTCTAGCATGATGAAGGCTTTTTCAAAGTCGTTATAGATAACGTCGACTTGAACCCCCTTGTCCAATGACTGAGACACATAATTTGAAAAACCAAGAAGGCCCGTATGATTCGATATATTAATAAAAAAATATATACGTATAATATGGAAATGATAAAATTGCAGGATTCAGCGGAGCCGATATCGCGAACGTCTGCAACGAAGCAGCATTGCACGCGGCAAGAAGCAAGCAGACCGTCGTGAAAGGCGCCGATTTAGAATATGCGGTGGAACGATTAGTCGGTAAATAAAATTTAAAATATATCGTTAAATTTTGATACGATCTAAAACGGATTTATTTTAAAGGCGGCACGGAAAAGAGGAATCACGCAATGTCGCACGAGGAAAAACGCGTCGTTGCCTTCCACGAATCGGGGCACGCCCTCGTCGGTTGGCTTTTGGAGCATACCGACGCGTTATTAAAAGTCACCATTGTCCCGAGGACCAATTTAGCTTTAGGTTTTGCTCAGTATACGCCGACCGATCAAAAACTTTACACTAAAGAGCAGGTAATGTTCTTATACATTCCGGAGGATAATAACACCGATTTATATAAGTATTTTATTTGAATTACAGTTGTTCGATAGAATGTGCATGGCGTTGGGAGGCCGAGTGGCCGAAGCCGTAGTATTCAATCGTATAACGACCGGAGCACAAAACGATTTAGATAAAGTCACCAAGATGGCGTATGCGCAGATCAAGCAGTTCGGCATGTCGGACGTCGTCGGTCTGGTATCGTTCCAGCAAGAATCACGCGATTCCGGAAAGTCTCCGTACAGCCGGGCGTTGAAAAATTTAATGGATTTCGAGGCACGCAAGCTGATCACGAAGGCGTATTATCAAACGGAAAAATTGATGAAAGACAACGCCGATCAACTGAATATGGTATAGTATAATGTACTAAAACAGGGTTCCCCAACCTTTTTAGACCTGTGGACCGGTAAAAAAAGGATTTTTTTATCGCCCACCACTAATACTGAAATAAAAATTGTTTTATTATTTAATATTTTTAAATATTATACTGTGACAGATGGACATTTATTGAGCACATGGATGAAAATGCTTTTTCGCATGAATAGCTTGTTAAAAATGACATTAATAAATTTATAGCTTTATAGCTTAAAGATGGATATTCATCTTCCGCTGGTATCCAAAACTGAGGCAATGTTAATGTTTCGTGTCTGGATATCCGAGTGACATCCAAAGACAACTCTATT
Organism: Philopotamus ludificatus; assembly: GCA_022495035.1. Taxonomy (NCBI): domain Eukaryota; kingdom Metazoa; phylum Arthropoda; class Insecta; order Trichoptera; family Philopotamidae; genus Philopotamus; species Philopotamus ludificatus. The sequence continues at coordinate 15,526 of JAGXCT010036024.1, read as the reverse complement.
AATTGTTCTTTTTCTCTACTCGTAAGAGTACATGAAATTATGTCCTCCATGAAGGGATTATTAATCCAAAGATTTCCTTTACGAGGATCCTCATTTTCGGGATAATAATGATTAAATTTTAGTACCAATGCCTTCAAGTGTTGACTTATTACATTTAAAACACCTTTCATCGGCATCGACCTTATTTCTCAATTTAAAAATATTTGTTCAAAACCTCTGGAGAGAATGATTAAGCTCATTAAGTAGAATAAATATGTCTGCCATATATGCGAGTTTACTCATCCATTCCTCGTCCAAAAAATGTTCTAGTAGGGGCGGAGTTTCTCTCTCATAAAATGTTTTGCTTCTTCTCTTAACTCAAAGAGACGCGAAAGAACCTTTCCTCTCGATAGCCACCACACTTCTGCATGGAGAAGTAGATGTTGATGTTGCGAGTCCATACCCTCGCACAGTAACTTAAACAGTCTTAAGTTCTTGGATCGGCTACGAATTTCATTTATAATCTTCACTGTGTCGTTCATCACTGCGTTTAGCTCTGGAGAGAGCTTCTTTACAGCTAGATGCTCTCGGTGAATTATACAGTGAGTCGACAACATATCTGGATGGGAACAGTCTTTGTTTTCGCAACTACACCTTAGAGATGTCCAGTCATTTATTATATTGTGGGGGTTATGCTCCTTCGTATAGAAAAATCTGACTCCATAAGATTTGTATTTATTTGCACTAAAATTACATACACAAAGGCAGAAAGAATATTGTAGATAAAAGTGATTGCGTCGGTTTCACTCGTCGAAGTAGCTGACGGCGATCTGCTTTCTTTTCACCGACTCCCCCAGTCGGTTTGTTGCGAAGATTCTTGGGCGGCAAAGGGCGCTGATGTCCGATGTTTTGTCCGCTCACGGTGAAGGTCGAGGCTTCAGCGGCGTAGGGACGTTGCACAAAACTGAACAGCATAGCGCGAGTAATCTCTGCGAATTACTGACCGTAGTGCGGCGAAGTCAGCCTCGGAGGGCATCGGAAGGTATTAGCCTTCTTCCGGCCAGCGTCATCAGCACAGGCCATTATCGCCGGTGTGCACTGGGGTTCGAAAGGTAAGAGCCCGGACTCCTGAAGTTTGGGACTTCGAGCCCTATTTATATCAGGACGTCTCCACCTCTGACCAATCGTTTTCATTAGGAACGGATTAGAAAGGGTCCCAGGTAGTTAGTTTTTGCAATGATGAAAAAAATCCAATTTAAATTTACTCTTCTGCAGCTGCGTGTAACAATGTTCAATGCGACCAATTAGCATCTTCGCTAATGGCATAATCCCTTGCAGGTGCCTGTCTCTCGGACGGTTGTTATATTCGATACTGTCCTCGATACAGGGTTGCAGTTATAAAAATCATTTTTTTTGTGTCTTCCGCATCTGGTGCGAAGCATGACCGCCACAATATTATTTATAGTCAGAACTATTATTTAACAATAAGTAAAAATACAAGTAAACCTGCAAGTGAAAAAATCCTATATTTTTACGGCATACGGGCCTCGGACCACCGGTTGGGGAACACTGTACCAAAGGACATAATTTATGACATCTTTGAGACTTATCGGGGTAATTTTATTTATGATGATAATCTAAAGGCGGAATATCTGATGAATAAGGTGGATTCTGTAAAACGTCTAAATCCAATTCCTTGATTTTTTCCTGAGTGATTGCCATGTTGTAGTATAAGCCGTTGGTTATTTACCAAAACTGATTGATTTTTTATCAGTTTCCCCTTCAATCTTACTAATTAGACACAATAAGCTTCGACTGTCACTGTTTGTCCATGTTTTAATAATTCATAATGAACTATGCCCTAAATATTCCATATACTGTTGACCAGGAACAGCCGAGATCTTGTCACAATTCCTTTATGATTTTACGAAAGTCGGATTCCACCAATGAATTTAATCTTAGTTTATCATTTTTCGGCATACTCAAAGTTTTAAGACGTCTCCATAAATTTTGCAGATGATCTCGGTAGCTTCTTTTGGCTGCAATCGCTTATCGAATAAAAATATCGCCTTGGCATTTTTAATAAATATAAAAAAAATAGAAACTTACTTGTTTATTCAACGGAAGTCGATCTCAAACTGATGTAAAATGGCAGAACATAAAAATTGTCATTACTATTCGGTTTACCCTATGCTATCAAAGATGGGCGATAACATTGTGAAGTCGTTTAATAAAATCGACTGTAAATTGTATAACGTCTTTCAATGCGTGAATAACATGTTCTATTATTCTTTTATATATATTCATCATTGTCTTGTCGATGTGTAGGAGCTCATTTTTGAACTCCGTTATGCATAACCATATCATAACCATAACCGATAATATAATTACAATTATAATTTTTCGATTCTCTTCTTATAAAAGACGATTCTTAACTTAATCTGCATTTCTATTATTTTTTTATTGTAAACCGATCATCATGGCGGCTCGAAAACAACCGAGTCGTCCGAAGGGAGTCTCTCAGAGACCCCAAGCATTTCACGTCAAGATATTGAGGATTTTTCACTCGCACTCGGCAAATCGTACCGGATGTGAGTGAGAAAAAACATCGCACCCATGACAACAGCAGCGAATATTGTTGTTTTTATTTTTTTTTCGCAATTGCAGACAATAAATGACAATGATTATTCATAATATTTATTCTTTAGACTTTTATAGATAAATACAAAAAGTTTGTGACACGTAGGATTATGTTAAAAAAGTTATTCGAGAAAAATCAAAAACTTGATGCATTAAATGCATGAAAGAACCTGTATTGTTAATCCTGGCTTTGAGGTTGGAACGGGTGTTTGTTCTTTGAAAGCCATACTGATAATTCTCCTATGGTTTGCTTAGGATCTGATTCAATTAGATGTCGTCATCGAGCTTAGAGGCTCTTTCCGATTTAAAGACTTCTGCAGTCACCTATCGGCAGATTTAAATCGTCAAAGCCAAAATTATCCTTGGACCATAAATCTCCTTGATAGTTTACGCACTCTTGGCGGCGTTTAAGTCCTGAAAAATGGACTACTTTCTGGATAACCTATTAAATGTTGAAGCGAGCTCTTTTTATTTTCGAATATTCAGCTTCCACAAGCTTTCTAGATACAATTTTCACTGAGTAGAGCATTTGAACATAGACTATTTCACTTACAATCGCTTTATCCAAGCTCGTCGTATAGCATTGTCATATATGGCCAGATTGGGCGTCGCACACAGGAATATTAACTATAAATTACTTAAAATCGAAAAATATTCGTAATTCTTATTCATAATTTTTTTTTTATTGTAGGGGAGGTTATAGGGGCCCCAATTAAAGTTCTACACACTGTCAGTCGCCACTGCCTTTACAACTCTTAAAATAAAATTAAATATTTACTTTGCAACAACCCACTTTTACCAATATATCACAATAGATAAGAGAGGGTTCTATCAGGGATACTCATAAGTAATGTTGTTTTTTCGATGCACCATCTTTAAAATAGTCTCCTTCAGTCTGTTAGGCAGTAAGGACGTGTAATAAGTTTCTCTTGTGTAGCGGCTACCTGCTCGTGGCCTTTAGACAAAAAAAACGGTTACTTTATCCCTCTGACGACAATGGAAGAGACGTCTCCGTCGGAACAATATTCAAGGGAGCTGCATAAATTTTTTCAATATCATTTGAAAAGAAAGCCACAGAGGCTACTTTGGCTGGATATTTATTTACGTGACATATTGATGACAGGAAATGCCAACCGATGGTTCAAAAAATTTAAACTGGTGGACGGTAGTTTGGTGTAAACGAACCGAAGTGGACGTCCAGGCGATGAAGAAGCTGCACTTGTGAATCAATTACGCTGACCATTGAAAATTATCAGAAAGGTCGATACATCCGGCCGAGTAATTGTAGAGGATCAGAAAAGAAGCTGGGAATAGATTCAAAACGAAGGCATGATTCGGCGACGATTCACGCTGCCGCACATCATAAATATGCGAAATTGACGTGTGAAAATTCGGTATCCGGATGGTCCATACCGGATCTCGCACCATCTGATTTTTACTTATTTCGTTCTATGGAACATTTTCTAAGGGATCAAAATTCCAATTCCTTAGAAGAGGTGAATACAGCCCTTTCAGACTATTCAAAACCCGCAGAGTTTTACAAGAAGGGCATGGATGATTTGAAAGAAAGGTGGCATAAGGTTATAGATAATATGGAGAATTATTTTTAATAAGTAAAGTTGAATAAGTATAAGAAAAATTGTTAAAACGACATTACTTATGGGCACCCCTAATAATTTTTTAGTCATCTGTGTATTTTTTTTTATCTCATGTCATACATTACGTCCCCTATAATGTCAGTATAATGATTATATTAACTAATATATTTAATATTTTTGTGTAGATGGCAGAGGAGCTGTTATCGAAAGAGACACTGAACTACGAAGACGTCGAAAGATTAATCGGACCTCCGCGTTACGGCAATAAAAAATTGATCGAACCCGTCGAATTCGAAATGTCGTTGAAGGAGATGGCGGGCACGAGTCAGAGCGAAGACAATAATAAAATCGACAGAAACGCCGGAGCCGCCAACAAAACCGATTCTACATCCAAAATTTGATTCGATAATATATTAAAAAAATATTTTCATATATATATATATATATATATCCATATTGTACACGTTATATAAAATAGATAATCAACAATAAATATGCGTTCTTTTGATTAAATTATATGTAAATACGAGTCGTTTATCAATTGATCTTGTGTACAAACCGGTGATGATATTAAATATGTGGTTTTGCAACAGATGGCAGGTTTCGTTTGAACGTATTTTGGTTCTCTTTCGTCATCATTGAGTATCAGCAGAGAGATAGAGATGGATATAGTCAACAGTGAAATTCAATGAGGTTTATCCACTTATCAGTTTGTTTGACATAAGTCGAGAGGGAGTACGTTTTCGTTCTCAATCGTCGTATTTATCGAGGTATTAGCGTCAGATTATTCATTAATTTTATATCGCAGCAAAATATATATTCTTTAAATATTATATCAGCAGTTTATCTATTTTTTTTAAAAAAATCTCATTAGATAACCCGGTGAAAATTTTTTTGAATGATAAAATGTATTCGTTAACATAATATTATCGTGAGGTTAAAATGTTATCAACCGTTTTTTTTTTTTGGTAAAATCGATGTTGAACAACGTTATTTAGTATAAATTACAGCTGCCGAGATGAGTGGAGGTATATCGACTCACGTTCTGGACACGGTGAACGGTGGCGCCGCCGTCGGCGTCCGCGTCACGCTCTTCAAATCGAACCAGAGCGGCGGATGGAACATCGTGAATCAACTGGAGACGGCAGAAGACGGCCGCGCCGTCGGATTCACCAGCAAGGAGGAGTTCAAGACCGGCTTGTACAAATTAATGTTTGCTACTGGCGATTACTTCGAGAAGAAAAACATTAAATCGATATTTCCGCTAGTCGAGGTAATAATAATTTATTGCCGATTGACGATAACCGTGATCTGATACGCTCGCGATTATGTTTCAGGTTATATTCGAGTGCGCTACCGTCGAAAATTATCACATCCCGCTACTTATCAGCACCTTCAGCTACACGACATACAGAGGAAAATAATCTTATAAATACGATATGCAATGCGAATTATATATATTTTTTTATTCATATACACTGCAGCTTTGTAATGCAATAATGCATCATATTACGCCTTGGATGGGATGAAATAATAATACATATTTTTCTTCAAATAAAATGTTTTAGTCGAACAATATACATACATTTATAAAACTCAAATTAACTGGTAAAAAAAAAAATCGTACCATCGTAAACGCACGTGTGATGTCCGATGGCGTCATTTTTTTAAAATATGGTCTCGACAATCAATCCGATCGAAGATTAATTTAATCTTCGATTCAATTTTTACGACTGTTAAATATATATAGCATTCGTCGTTAATCACAGATCGATGCGTATAATTTTTCCCGTCGCTGCTTAGTTGCGTCTAACTAGAAACGTCTGTGATTAACTCGTATATCACAAATATTGCCTATAAAACTGCCATAACAAACATAATAGATAACATAATCAAAATTCACGGCATTATTATTGAACGGTTCGATTATATACAACGTTTATAACCAAAGCCCTCGTTTAATTAATTAAATAAAGTATATTTTTTTTTTATTTCCACTCAATCAAACAATAATCACGTTTGGACGCGCGAGATCGTGCTTATCGAATGCGCTTACTACCGCTACCGATCCCACGTCACGCGCCCAATTATTTATTAATTACAACATTAAAGGATTATAATTTATTCATCGACATTCGCCAAAAATGTCTTTATCTTTATTATTTATTTATTTTTTTTAAATAAAAATTATCTACGTAATTATGCATGCATCAGTAAAAAAGGAATTCGTTACGCTCGTACGTGAGTATAAAAATTTTTGCGTCATTTTGGCGACGTGCGATTCGTGAGCCATGTGGGCATTCTGTCCTTCAAGACCCCCTGCATCTCTCTATATATGGCCAGAGCCAAGAACGGGATGGCCAACAGTTCGCTCTTGAATATGTACAGCCATGCGGCGACCACAACCATGAATATGTTAAAGACGTAGTTGAACGCGTGCTTTACGTTGCTCTCGGCCTCGGCGTTCAGCTCGGTGAAGTTCTTCGGCAGCGACACGGTTTGGACGACGGGCCGAGAATGGTTCGCACTAATTGTCTTTTTGGGCTTAACAGTCTCTGGGGGGGGTTTCACAATATTTTTTATTTCGGCGTTCGGTTTCTGCGCGCCGTTGGATTTGAGTATTTTCTTTGGCGGCGCCGCTTTCTTCGCTGGTTTCGGCGCTACGATTTTCGTTACCTTCTCCGGCGGCTCTTGCTCGGCGGCCGCTTTCTTTAAATCCTCCGTGTTCGTATACAATATCGGCTGTTGTTTTTTATTGCCACCGAATTCCTTTACTATGTTAGCGTATCGTTCGGCGACGATGTGACCCTCGTCCATATGAATATCATCGGCTATCGTCGCTTTTTTAGGCGCGTAATCCTCGGCTAATAACTGCTGTCTATTGCTGGCGACCAGTTTAACTTCTTCGTTAGCTTTGACTTGTGTATCTTTTTTCGATTCTTTTTTATTCGCCGATTTTGTGATTCGTTTCAATAACGGCACTTTGCTCAGCAGCGGCTTTGATTTTGTTGCTTTTTCTTCTTTGACGACGGTCGGTTCGGCGTTTGTAACGCGTTTCTTTAGTATGGGCTTGGGAACGAAGTTTGAATCTAACGATGCGACCGGTTTGGATATAATTTTGGGTATACTTTCTTTTGGAATGGTAGGAGTCATGTCTCTCGGATGATACGTTTTGCGCTCGCCGAAGTCGTGCCGCCTTCTGCCCTCGTCCAAACTGTCCGAGTCCGAATATTCGCTATCGCCCGACGATACCGTGCTCGTTGTGTAATCGTCGTCGAACGCACTATTCTCCTCGCTCTTATCCATATTTAAACTATCTTCGGATTTAACGTCTTGTATTTCGTATATATTATTATTTTTAGGCGTCTCAACTAATTTCTCCTTTTCTATGTCTTTTTTTATCCGTTCTTCGATCATGCTGTTGCTAACGTCCATGTCGAATGAATTAATTTTGATATCGGAGAGCGTTTTTAGCTTGGGTTTTGTGCGCTTTGACGCCTCCGCTTCTTTGAGCGCTATCGCTTGATATACCCTGTTCATTGCGTGCTCGTGCAACAACTCCGTAGAACTCACCGAGTATCTCAGCGGTTGGATTAAACACATATTGGCACCGAGCTGCGGAGCCGATAACGACAATTCTGGCGGCGATAGAGCGTCCTCTAGATCCAACTGAAAAGATTTTCTTTTGTCTGCAGGAAAAAAAAGTAAGTATTTAATTAGAAATAATACGTATTAAGATATATTTAAGGCGGCGCAATGCAGTGCTTATAATAATGTTAGTCTAGTTTAATGTCTTAATAAATATCTCATGAGATTATGACTACTTGTCGTCGGATAAATAGTTTAATTTGGGCGCCGAAATCTATGCCGAGCGACAAATTGTCATGTGATTTTAATACATTTTCGCTGCACATCTTACCTATGACATCTATAATTAAAAAAAATATTATATTAATGATTGACACATACGTCTGCGATATATAATTAAAACAAAAGTAGATGTTACCTTCGTCAGATTTCTCTCCGTCGGGATACAGAATCAACATAAATTCTGAGCTCCCCATTTTGTTATTGCTCTTGTTCTCTTTGTTTTCAAACATGTCATCGATCTTCGTCTTCGTTTCGATATTGCGTTGCTTTCGTTGTATAACACTGTCGGACACGTCCAGCGAATACCTATCGTTCTCCTCGGTCCTCGGCGAGGATTGTCGCTTTCGTCTCGGTACGACTTCTGGCAGATCCAGCGTGTTGTTTGACGGTTCTTCGATCGAAGACATGATGTTGACGTTGCTGCTCTTGCCCGGTATGACGACTGTGTCCGTCTCCGAACTCGGCTCGCTGACTCCGTAGGGACTCTCCGCTTTTACGCGGAATCTGTACTCGGAGCCCTCGATCAAGTCTGACAGGGTCGCAGTCAGCTTCCGTTCGGTGGTGGCTTTCAGCCATACGTTCCATCCGGTTCTGTAGTATTCTATTATGTAATTTCCTATCTGACATCCGCCGTCGTCGTCCGGTGGCTCCCAGGACAGTATGGCCGTTCGGTCGCTTTCGCGGATCGCTTTGACGTTTCTCGGAGGATCCGGCTTCGCTGTTATCGTGACGAGGAACGACGCCGAATCCTCACCCACGGCGTTCGATATATTGACTTGGTACTCCCCTCGGTCGTTTCTCGAAGCGTTTATTATGCGGAGAGCCGAAAACTTGTCGGCGATGGTTATTTGGATCCTGTCGCTCTCCTCGATCGGCTGGCCGTCGTGTTTCCATTGAATCTCTGGAACTGGCTTTCCGGCGACGGCTACCTTAAGCTGCAGGGTCTCACCGGCATCGAACAGCAGTCCCTCTTCATACCTCCTCGGCAGTCTGACTCTAGGAGCTGCCTGAAGTCGTAGACGAGCTCTACTCACTGCGTGACCAACGCGGTTGGTCAACGCGCACTTGATCTCCCCCTCGTCGTTCAATGAGGTCTGATGGAATATGAGCGTGCTGCAGTTGTAGTCCGTCAGGATGGCGGTGCGTCTGCTGCTGAATATTTCGAAGCCGTCTTTGAACCAAGACACGGTCGGAACTGGGTTTCCGTCGAAGTACACTTTGAATTCGGTCTTGTCATTCTCCATGGACTCGACGTCTTGCAACCCCTCTTGGAAGACGGGCGCCAGCAATCCCGATCTGTCCGAGGAGACGGTCAGGACGTCCGATATCTCGCTCGGATTGGAGACACCGACGCCGTTCTGAGCCGACACCCTGAACCGGTATTGAAAACCGGATTCCAGGCCGGCTAAGATGAGCTCGGGTCCGAGGACCAGTGGAGGATTGGTCCGCACCCAGAGCGGCGATCCCAGCCGGTTGCATTCCACCATATAGCCTTGGAGGGGGGCTCCTCCATCGTGCCGCGGTGGCGTCCATCTTAAGCGTCCTTCGCGACCCTCCGGACCCTCGCCTAACGCCGCCACAGGCTTGCCAGGTGGAGATGGCGGCTCTGAAATGCAATAAAAATACATTATATATAAATATACGCTATACGAGACAAGACACCCATACAAAATTCGGGGTTAGGTTATAACGCGATCGTCCACATAGCGTTCGATTAGATTGTGCATCAATACAATTGTGTTAGAAGCAATTAACGTCGCCGAGCATAATCGAGCTCCCGTGGATCATAAGATCGTTTCAGAAATAGATCAATTAAACACCACGTGGCTCAAATGTAAATAAAATCTCGAATTATACGCCTCGGCCCAGCCTTCAGCGCGAAACACACAGATCGATTTGTTTCAGCACAATGCATCAATCTATATATTTTTAGAGCGGCTCAGAGGTCAGCGATGTAATCAATTATGCCAACAACAATAACACAAAAAAAACCGTTGGATTAATATTCGAATCGATCGGTTCGTAACGTGTTCATTCACTGGTTGTTTAGCGTTCGGCTCGAGGCGTGTAAAAACGATAATTGCTTCTGAATGTGTTTATTAATAAATAACAGATTCTATCATTAGTGAAGTCCGTCGAAAATGTTCGCGCGTATAAATAGATCGATTTATTGTTATTTAAAAGAAAACTGTATTGAGCTAGACGTATATTCGGATTGTTTAGAGCAGCGATATTCAACCATTCCACTATACGTATCCATACAAATATATTTTCGTTCGGATTTAATTTAATATTTAATTATGTACGCGCATTGTGCAAGTCCAATCGTATTTTTTATTGTGTTGCTACACTTGTCCCTGACATATCCTGACATTGGTAGTCATATTGGACGCTTACTTTATTATTGGCAGTCGAAAACAAATCACATGTTTTATTGTGCCCATTTTTAATTACTCTCTATTCGTCAGACATGGCTGCCTGCGACCTCTTCTTCAAGTACCTTGTCCGTTTTCTACTACTAGTAGATCTACTACTGCGAACTGAAACAATTCTGGAGCTCCTATCTCGGTCCAGTTGCGAATTTTTATGAACCACGACAGCTTCTGCTTCAACTTCTTTCCAACCACCGTTTTACCTTCTAGTTTTTCCTCAATCTCTATTATTCAACCATCAGATCAAGGTGCAATCTTCTTCTTGAAGTGCTTTGTCTATTTTCGTACGCAGGTGATCTACATATCCTTGTTTTTTTTATCCATATAGCTGTCTGATTTTAGCGAGCTTGAACAACTCCGACAGCTCCTTTCTTCCCAATCACTGTTTACCTTCCACTCGTTCCTCTATGATGCTCTAGAAGGCGATACGTCTATAAGCTCTCTCTCTCCATATGAAGAACTTGAAGTTCATATGAAAAACAGTTGAATTCTTGACACGATGATGTGTCCAAAGTGCTAAATTTTAGGTTCTCGCCGTGTTCTATACATGCAATCTTCAACATATGGAAGAATAACAACCATACAGAAGAATAAATTATATAACACATCAGATGTCGGAGACGGATCTGCAAGAAGAATCGGCGGTGACATCACTGTTCCAAGTGATACGAAACTCAAAGAAGCTATTCCAATTAACTATTCGTCATAAAGCATCTGATCGAATAGTATCTCGTTAAAAAGTTTATTGACACACTTTTACCTTTTACTTATCGTCGAGCCCTTCCAACTTCTTCAAGAACAAAATTATCCAATGTTTAAAAACAACGGCATTCATCCGAAGCGGGCTTATTTATAATGAAAAATAGACCCCAAGCATTTCAAGTCAAAATATTGATGAATAATTGATTGACATTTAAAATAAAATGGATTATTCAATGAATAAAAATAGGTGTTCATGATATGCTTCATAATTTGGTTGATGTCAATCGCACGGTTTCACTCGCACTAGGCACATCGTACCGGATGCGAGTGAGAAAAAACATCGCGCATTTGGCAATAGAGGCGAATATTATTGTTTTTATTTTTTTTCGCAATTGCAGACAATAAATGAGCATGATTATTTGTAACATTATTCTTTGGACATTTTTAGACAAAAACTTGGGGTCCCAAATATACCCCATCGGAACATTTAGTTTAAGTGATAAATACAAAATCACTGAAGAAGCTAATTGTCAAACAGAAAAAGAAATAGAAAACCTATGGTACAAAAAAAATACTGATTGGTGACCGATGATCTCATAGATTGTTCATATCATAAAATTCAAGATGGAGGAGGGCGGGAAATATTTTATTTCAAAAGTCTACATAATAAAAACCGTCATTTTACAATCTGTGGATTTGTGTAAAAATGTCTCGGTGTTGATATTCAAAAAAATCTTTTATATATCCGGTTCGTATCTGGAGCTATTTTCATACATTTGGTTTGGTTTTTTTTTTGTTGGGATCTGCAGCGAGGATCCCCGCGCACGTTAACACAATACGGACACATTTTGTTTTGTTATAAAAAGAGCTGGTGCGAGTACGTGTGCGCGACAGCGGCAGGCGGGTGTGCGGTGGGGGACGCCGTCGACGCCGGCGTCCAAAAATAACCCCTAGGCATGGGGCCGCGGGGTTGCGGCATGTGTGTGTGTATATCGGTGCAGAGCTGGTGCACCAGCTGGCCACCGGCCTCTCTCACCTGCCGACTTCCAGTGCACGTTCTTCCTGGGCCGGTAGCCGGAGGAGGAGGCCGAGTGGTTGTTGCCCATGGCTTCGCGCCGCTCAGTGGGCCATGGCGCCGCGACGCCAGCAGCGCCGAGCGACCGACGCCGCTCCACTCACTACCCGCCCCGCTCCCACCGCTCACTTCATTCCCACTGAAGGCCCGCGGGCCGCGGCTCAGCCGGGGCCGTCTTCGGCCAGGGCTGTCCAACCAAACCGGGTTTTGGGACCGGACCCGCCGCGGCTGCGAAACCAAGCTTCGGGCCTACATATCGAATAAAATCTCTGTCTGGTGTGTGCGAGTAACCAGCCATGATGGACCTTTTCAAGAAGCAGAATTTTATTCTGCCCAAATTCACATAGAATTCTCTTCCGAGTCTTCCAGCCATCGAGACAAGTTTTCACTTCTTCGATATATTAAGGGACCCGAAAGAAATCGCAATTTTTTTATTTTATTAACCTAGCCGTACCGATGGGGTATATTTGGGACCCCAAATTTTTGTATTTGTCTAAAAAAGTCTAAAGAATAAATATAGATAATCATTGACCTATATTGTCATTAATTGCGGAAAAAAATAAACAACAATATTTGCTGATTTTCGGTCCGTACCGGATGCGAGCGAAATTATCGACAAAAATATGAAGCATATCATGAATAACTATTTTTATTCTTACAACAAATGCATTGTCGAAGAATTTATCAATATCTTGACTTGAAATGTTTGCGGTCTATTTTCATACATTAATTTTATACTAAATATACCCCATCGGCCGACGTCGTTGGTTTCGAGCCGCCGTGACGGATCGGTTTAAAAAAACGGCGAAAGATATATATGGATAAAGATTGTAATTACGCCTAGGGTACAATGAGACTAGGAAGGCAATATATGAAATCTTTGAAGGGCCGCATGCGGCCCTCAAACTGCGAGTTCTTCACCCCTGATATATATCTTATTTAATCTTTCCAATTATTGAGAGTAAACATCAGCAAAAATTATTTTATCCGGTTTTAATAATTCGTAATGAATTATTCCTCTCACATCCCATCAAATGCACAAAATACCTTTCGAAGTGTTAAACCAGGCTTAGGGGTCGCAATGGGATTTTGATTCGAAGAAAGCCTTTTTCTACTTATGTTATTGTAAACCATGCATTTCTCATCTCCAGTTACAATTTGGTGTAAAAAGTGTCGAATTCTTTCCAAAAACCCATTATATTTGTTAAAGGACCTTAGAGATTTGAGTCTCTGTGATAATTCCTTAAGGATCCAATTTGATCAGGGATCTCAATCTCAATATGTTCAAATCGTTCAAATCCTGGTCGAAAATAAAGCATACAATATATGATGTATTAATTTTGGGTATCGACATTTTACCCTTAACAATAACATACATTTTATTACTCATAAATATTGCTAAACAATTGTTCTAAGCAAAAAAATAACTTTCAGTCATGCTCTCTACGCCATGTCTAAATGGCAAACTACACTCGAACATTAGGTTATAAAATACGCGATTTCTTTCGGGTACCCCTAATCCCTTTATCCCTAATCAAATAAAATGTGGTGTATTAATCATTTCTGAGGAACGTGACCATATTCATGATTACCCTTATGACATGGTATTTCCAACATATCACAATAGAATCGGCATATTTAAAAATGTAATGATGAATAATCCCTTTACAATCCCACGATACAGACAAAGGTACCTTTTGACTGCTAAGTTTGGTTTCGACGTTGCCTGTGGTACCTACGCTTTAGAGAGCCATTATTTTTACGACATTGGTTCGAGTATATAACCCACTTCTCATCCCCTGTCACAAGATGTCGAAGAAATGTTGAATTTTCCTCTAATTTTATTAATTCTTCAAAATTTCCACATCCAAACCATTTCTGACACTTCCGAAACGCAACTGGCCATTGAAAAGACAATGTCCAAAAACGTCATTTTCGTCCGATACGCCCTATATCGTTAATGTGTGCAATTTTTACAATGGATTAAATGAGGACATTGACATATTTCATGATAGTACAAAGAAAATAAAGAATTTACTCTCAAGTTCAATTTTACTACTGAAACAATTGTTTCTGATATTTTACTTGTAAATTCTTTTTGCTTTTCACAAAAAAAAACTTAATTTATCCAAGTATATTAGTCTTGGCGCCTTTAGCATAATCGCAAGTGGGCGCATATCTAGCGTATATGGAGGCCGATCAATCATAACGTTGTTATTTTCTACAAAAAACATTTCCAAATTTTACATTTTTTTACAAAAAAAAATCCAAAATGTCAAGATACGTCACGGACGAGTGAACCATCGCAAGCAAATAAATATGGCAAAAACCGTAAATAAGTAAGATATATTATACAGGGTTTCTTACGTCAAATATAACCTTTTGCAAATCAAATACACTACCCTACCAAATAATATACCCACCCTTTTGCATTTCAAATACATCTTTTTGCAAATCAAATTGACCCTCTTTCAATAGACATTTCAATAAGGTGTATTTCATTTGCAAATGGGTGTATTTCATTTGCAAAAGGATGTATTTCATTTGCAAAAGGGTGTATTTGACGTAAAAAATCTGTATCAAGTCATCAAGAGGGCGGAGATTTTTTTTTAAGGATCGAAACCCTGAATAACTTTTGAAAGGAAAAATAAAACTAATATATTACCAATATACAATAATTAATGTATTATTAGTAGCAATGTATAATAAAGAGTATTTATATAATAAAGAGATTTTTTATATTCTTAAACAACAAACGCACTTCAAAAACTTTCATCTTCTGGCGATCTGTCAACTATATCTATTTTTTTTCAATTAAAACCCATGTTACATGAGGACAGCTCGATTCATTTAAAGTAGATTATCTTATATCATCGTGTGTAATTCTCCTTCGTAAAATAATAACGTCGAAAATTCTTCTAGAGAGCCGAAATTCTTTAACTGACATTCTGTTGAATTGTTTTCTAAAAATACAAAATATTAAACATAAGCTTTTCCAATCCCAATCGACCACAAACCAACTGAAGTTTTGACAATTTTATATAAAAAAAAATCTAAAGCAATAATAGAAATGACTAGAAAGTTTTACGATTGACAACTGTAAACCCCAAATAACCATTCTATTCACTTTCCCAATGAGTTTTAACCCTTTGGTTGCCGAAATCCGATATATCGGATATTTCTACATTAGCGAGAATTGCCGGATCCGACGGATCTGAAATCGTAGTATC